>JAQPPZ010006605.1:0-12151 GCA_028583015.1 Wollemia nobilis | reverse complement strand
AGTCATGGGTGTTGTGGGCCAAACAAGGTGAATGGTTTCCTATTTTTGTCACATGCCCGTGCATTTAATTATCAACCCAGGGAGCTTCGTAAACTTGCGAAGAGTCGAAATTAGGTTACTACAATACCACTGGAGGTGGGTCTGCTAATCCTACGTTGGGGGGTGTTCTTGAGATGGTTGTCAATCATTCCCGCACTCCTCAATAAATTACGTAAGAAGAACATAATTTAAATCTACAGAAATAAATCATGTACATATTCTTGAAAATAAACCTACGACAATCACTGGAACTAGTAAACCAATGAACATTCCTATGAAAGCAATAAACTAATTAAAATAAATGAACAGAAAAGGAAATGGGGAAGAAATACTGGCTTGGAGTGGGCCCAGGCTCCAGCAGCTTCTTCCCGATCGAACACGCGCTTTAGAACTTCTGTAACTGTAATATATTTATCAACGCATTACAATGTAACTCTAAAATGGATCTTTATTAATTCCCTCTATATATCCCTCTATATTTTCTATAGATCTCTTATATCTTAGAATGATCTGCATGTGTTTATATAACACACCCATAGAACTTCTGTTACAGAAGTGGTTACAATAGTCGATTCTTCCCAGACTAAATTAGAATAGTCTGGCGAATGCAATCGACGTCTGGCATTCTATTCTGAAGGTGGCATGTTCATTTCGGTTCGTGCTTTGCCTGGCATCGGTAAGACGTTTGGGTACGTTAGGTGCTATCTCCAATTTAGCTCTGCATGACGTAGAGTTGGAACTACACCAGCCACTGTCATCCACGTCCTTCAACTCTGGTCAACGGGCAAAGAATCAGTGGCGCCTTTCGACTGCAGGGAGGCGCTCCCATTCAGTTGGCACCTTTCGACTGTAGGGAGGCGCTGATATTTGGTTGGCACCTTTCGACTGTAGGGAGGCGCCTATGTTTGGTTTGGCACCTTCGACTGTAGGGAGGCGCTTGTATTCACTTGGCGCCTTTCGACTGCAGGGAGGCACCTATGTTCAATCGATGCCTTCCGACTGCAGGGAGGCGCTTGTATTCACTTGGCACCTTTCGACTGCAGGGAGGCGCCTATGTTCAATCGGTGCCTTTCGACTGTAGGGAGGCGCTTGTATTCACTTGGCACCTTCCAGGGAGGCGCCTGTGTTCATGGTGCCTTCGACTGCAGGGAGGCGCTTGTATTCACTTGGCGCCTTTCGACTGCAGGGAGGCGCCTATGTTCTCTTCATTGACTCCCGATGAAATAAAGTGCCAGGTCCATCGAAAGGACCTCGATTGTTCCAAATCTAACTAAATCAACTGCAATTCCACAAAACATACTAAAAGCACACAAATTAGATAACACGCATAATTATATCAAATATCTATATAATCATTTATAAAAGTACGCAATCCTTATTATACAGCCGCATATTGATCAAAGAAGTATGTACAAAATATGAGCATTTCTGGTGCTCATCATCCCCCCACGCCTAACATATGCCACGCCCTCGTGGCATCCAAACTGTAGGTAGCCCTCTGACTTTTCATCGTCGCCATCTCTTGGAGGATTCGGCTGCCCCTGCGGCCCGAGTCTATCTTTTCGTGTCGGCATGTGAAGGTGTGGTTCGCCTGTGCCTATGGGAAACTATGGCTGTTAATTGTCCCCTTCTTGTTCTGGCCGCTACTGGTGGTGGTCTAGCCAGCGTTGTTCCTGCCGATTGAAATGCAGCTTCGACAGCTTGCCAGAGGTCGACGTCTGGAGGTTTGACCACTGCCAGAGGGATATCCGAGTTATCCTCTCTGGAAGGCACTACTTGGGCCTTGTATAATCCGGCCACTTCAGGGGTAAGCCCTGCATTTTCCTTTGCAATTGCAGCGGCCTCCAATTGTGGGCCATATACTCCCCACCATTCCAAATACCTCCTCATCATGGAAGGCCACCCTCGGGATGAACCATAGATGTCCCAAAACTGGTTGTCTTCCATCGGATTGACGCAGATGCTAGAATCTCCTTTTATCCTCGAGGATGCCTTCCTGGCCACCTTGGCTGCTTTCATTTCTTTGCGTAGCTGCTCAAAATATTTTTGCCTTTCGACGAATGGCTGCATATCCCATTCATCCTCCTCTGACTCGACGAAGGTCACTTTCACCTTCTGTCGAGCCGTCCTGGGCCTCTTTGCCTTGGCCTCTACAGAAAATGTGGCGGCTCGATCGGGGTCTCTTCTTTCTCTTTTGGGGACTTCTCTTCACTCCAAAGGATCGGTTGTGCTGCTATCTCTGGGGGTGATTCTTCATCCTCCTGTCTTCCTGGTGTCGACCCCTCAGGCTCTTCTCCTTCTTCAGGCCTGGGGAGGTCCTCCGTATCCTCTGGTCTTATCTGCTACTGGAGGCCTTCGTCCTGCTCTGTGTCACTCAGGACAATGACAGGGGGCATCGTAGGACTTCTGTCCTCTTCACCCCTAAAAATAGAGGAATCCTCCCCTGCCTCGGGGCTGCTCTGTCGGGCATCTGATCGAATCTCCCCCAAAGAGAATACTCTTTCGATGGATGTGGGAGAGTTCGTCGACACTGCTTCTGCCCAATCAGTCTGAGTGGCCACCTCCTGTCTTGTTGTTCCTCTGTCCTGAAGTATTTGATTTTCCTCCTGCAACTGTCGGACCAGCTGCTCAAGCTGAGCGATTCGTCTATCCTTTTCCTCCAATTCCTTTTGATGCTGGTTCTGGCAATCTTCCAGAACCTGCTGTGCCATCCAACAATCAGTTTGCCAGTCGAGCGCCTCCTCCAAGGCCGCATCGATCTGGTCGTTACCCTCGAAAGTCCCCTCATTCCATGGGCTCTGGTTCATTAATTCTTGGAGGGTTTGGGCGGCAACGTCTATCTCTGTGTCACTCTGTTCTTCCTCTATCGAGAGGAATCACCGTAGACGTTTCCTCCTGGGAATTGGTTCGTCTTCACCACCAGCGGGTGGCGCTCCTTCCTCCTCATACTCGGGCACTGGGGAATGCCCTCTATCCTCTATGTCTACGGGCATCGGTGACTATTCTGCCCTTCCTAGAAAATAGGGCAATGCCAATTGCCCGATGTTTGCTATCTCCTCTACAGGGGATGCTTCGCCTTGCCCTAGTTCGGCAACCGCATTGTGTTGCTCTATTTGGTCGCCTTCTCCCTCTGCATCGCGGTTCTGTCTCTGTGCTTCTGCGTGGCGGACCAATGCCGATATCAGCCCATGGTGGGCTAAGGCGGATGGTGCCCCCTTCTGGTACCGAGCCGCTTCATCCTTCAGAGCAGTCACCAGGTAGAAGGGTATATTTATTTTCCTCCCATGCACTAGGTGATTGAGGAAGTGCACATGATTAATGTTCAGATGCGTATACTTCCCTGTGCATGTGAAGAATCGAGCAATCTGCTCGAACATCTTTCGTATATCCATGGGGAGACTACTTTTGAGTAACCCCTCCCTTTCTATCTGCACGTTCCCTCCTGGCAGTAGTATTTCGGTGTATAGCTTTAGCACTCCGCCCTTGTATGCACATTCCCCCGTGAGAGGCAATCCAGTCGCCTGTGAGATGAACTCAGGGGTGACTAGAATTTCCACCCCTCGTACTTGGGCCGCATCGCCCCTCAAAGAGGTGGCGAATTCTCTAGCTGCCTCCACATCCTGGCCCTGACTGACCAGGGTGCAGTATTCGAGCCACCCCTCGGCTTCGAATTGGGTCCTCACTGCCCCTCTGATTCCATCAGTATCACTGGGTTCGTTCTTCTTGATCGCGTGGTTCTTGGACCTTCCTCCCATGGCGCCTTTCGATGCTGTATATTTTTTTGTCCTTCCTTCTGCAGGAAGGCGCCTTCTTATAGAAAATATGCCTAACCCTAGCAGTTATGGAAGGCGCCCTATCATTGGCACGCGATTTCGACTATGGGGGGATACGATCTTTATGACAACTGTATTTTTTTGGTACTGCGTATTTATAAATAATTATATAAAAGATTTGATTTAGTATGCGCATACCTGATTCGGCATTCCAGTTGTCGTGGTAGCCGCTGATTGGCTGACTTGTGACACGAGGGAGGGATGTGGTCATTTGATATCGCTGCTTCGTGCGATGCTTCGTTCTGCTCGAGGCGTCCGATAGATGTAAATGTTGTACGTGGAAGGCATTCTTTGGTACCTTCCCCATGTGGATGGTGCCCTTGTAGCGCCTTTCCAACGTTGTCGGTGTTCTTCATCGAATGCGCCTTTCGGCTGTAGGGAGGCGCTCGTATTGGCTGGGAGGCACTTTTGCCTGCATGCATCTTCCCAATGTGGGAGGCGCCTCCTCCTGGTTCATGCCTTCCCGATGTTGGAAGGCGTTCGTCTTGATGAATGCGCCTTCCTGATGTCGGAAGGCGTATTCGGCTGGATGCATGCGCCTTCCTGATGTTGGAAGGCGCCTCGACTGGATGAATGCGCCTTCCTGATGTTGGAAGGCGCCTTCGGCTGGATTTTTTTTTTTAATTGGGTGCCTTCCTACCATGGAAGGCGCCTATTATATATATATATATATATATATATATATTTTTATATATGTTTTATTATGAAACTTTCTTCTGGATGGGCGCCTTCTATGCAGTAAGGCACCTTCTTCTAGATGGGTGCCTTCTGACTGTAGTAAGGCACCTTCTTCTGGATGGGCACCTTCTGACTGTAGTAAGGCGCCTTCTTCTGGATGGGTGCCTTCTGACTGCAGTAAGGCGCCTTCTTTGGATGGGCGCCTTCTGACTGTAGTAAGGCACCTTCTTCTGGTCTGGGCACCTTCTGACTATAGTAAGGCACCTTCTTCTGGTTGGCGATTTGACTGGAAAAAGGGTGATCAAACCTTCCCAATTTTTTCATGCTGCCCAGATTCTATCTACGAGCCGGTGTCGAAATGCTGAGCCGAATCAGGCCTGGTTTCCCAGATACCTATCCCTCGTGCTGTCAGGTCCTCCACCTACAAAAAGCAACCAAAAAAGAAAAGAAAATAAAGGCAGTTAGACGCGTTCCATGCCTGTTAGGCCCTGGATTAGGATGCCTGCAGCTTGCATGCGGGCGTCGTCCCTACAAAAAAAACACACATTAAAAAAAACTATAACTAACTAAACAAATTGGGTGAGCACTTTCGTGCCCACCATTTCACCTGTGAGAGTTCGGTCCAGATCTAGCAAGATGGGGTCTCCCCCATGCCTACTCTGGATTCCACCTGTAACATTTCGGACGTATTATAGGGGCGTAGTCGGTGGCCATTGACTGTGAACATGGTGTTGCTGTCGTCAATTGTCTTGACGTGCACCGCCCCATTCCTAATGAGCTCTGCCACCTCATACGGCCCCATCCACCTCTGCATAAGTTTGCCCTTCCTTTCCTGGAACCGAGAATCGTATAACAGTACCCATTCCCCTACCTGGAACTTCTTCAACTTGATGTGGTTATCATGCCACTTCTTTCTCTACTTCTGTATAATCTCTGTCCTCTGCAAAGCATCCAGTCAGATTTCGTCCAGCTGATCTAGTTGGCGAATCCTCTATTTTTGAGCTTCGTCCAGGCTCAAATTTAATTCTGAAGCCGTCCTCAGAGTTTTGATTTCGAACTCGATGGGCATCATCGCATTTTTCCCATAGACCAGTTGGAAAGGTGTGCATCCTGTGGTGGATTTCCACGTGGTGTTGTATGCCCAAACTGCCTCCGGCAACCGTGTGGCCCAATATTTCTTGTGTTGCTGCACGGTTTTGGTCAGGATGTTTTCTATCTCCCTGTTTGTCACTTCTACTTGCCCGTTCGCCTGCGGATGGTAGGGCATGGTTTTGTTGTGCCGAACTCTATACTGCTCCATCAGCTCCTCAATCAATTTGGAGGTGAATTGGGGCCCTTGATCTATTGTTATCTCCCGAGGAACCCCAAATCATGTGAAAATATGAGCAAATAAGAAGTCGGCGACCATTCTTTCCTTTGAGTCCCTTAATGCCTGCACTTCCACCCATTTGGTGACATAATCCGTGCAGACCAGAATAAACCTCCTTCCCATCGAAGGTGGATTGAATGGTCCCACGAAGTCCATGCCCCATTTATCAAAAGGTTCTAGGTGTACCTAGGGCTGCAGGGGCATTTCATCTCTGTGGGTCGGTCTACCCATCCTCTGACACTCGTCACACTTGCTGGTATACGCTGTCGCGTCCTTGAACAGAGTGGGCCAAAAATACCCAGCCTACAGGATTTTGTAGGCAGTTCATTTCCCTACAAAGTGTCCTCCGCATGGCTCATCGTGACATGCCTTAAGCACTTCTGAAAACTCCTGTTCTGCTATGCATCTTCTTATAATTTGGTCCCATCCTATTTTAAATAGGAGACCATCCATCCAAAGGAATGATGCACTCTTCTCTATGACCGCCTGCTTTTCTCGGTAGGAGAGAGTAGGTGAGGTCCTTCCGATGGCCAAGTAATTGGCTATGTCTGCATACCATGGAGTTTGTTCACTAATAGCGAATAGATGTTCATCCAAAAACTGGTCTTCCACTGCTTGATGATCTGTTGGTATCAATCTGGACAGAAAATCTGCCACGACGTTGTCCTTGCCCGGTTTATCGACTATAGTGATGTCGAATTCCTGCAATAGCAACAGCCATCTGATAATTCTGCCACCAATGGCCGGCTTGCTCATCAGATACCTGATAGCCGCGTGGTCCGTATGGACGAAGACCTTGTATCCCGTTATATAGTGATAGAATTTGTTTATTGCATGGACAACTACGAGGAATTCTTTTTCTGTCACTGTATAGTTGAGCTCTGCTCCCGCCAAGTTTTTACTGACATAATAGATGGCATAGAATTCTTCGCCATATTTCTGCTCGAGGACTGCTCCGATCGCACCGTTGGATGCATCGCAGTAAATATGGAATGGTATGGCCCAATTCGGTCCTCTCAAGACCGGTGCAGATATCAATTTTTCTTTCAACAATTGGAACGCTTCTTCGCAATCTCCCATCCAATTGAACTCTACGTCCTTAGAAAGTAGGGTGTGCAGTGGTTTGGCAATCTTACTAAATTCGGCGATAAATCATCGGTAGTACCCGGCTGAACCAAGGAAACTTCTTACCTCTTTCTACGTTCTGGGGCTAGGTAGGTCTCTGATGACCTCGATCTTCCTCTTGTCTACTTTTATCCCTTCTGCAGAGAGGTGGTGTCCCAACACGATGCCTTCCTGCATCATCATAAAACATTTTTCATTACTTAGGGACAAATGATTTTCCTTGCTCCTGTCGAGCACTCTTTCCAGATTTGTCATTGCCTCCTCGAAGGTTTCTCCATAGGCGGTGAAGTCGTCCATGTATACTTCCACCCCATCTCCTATCATATCAGAGAATATGCTAAGCACCGCCCTTTGAAAGGTGGCCGGTGCGTTGCACAGTCCAAAAGGCAATACCTTATAGGCAAACGTTCCCCATGGATAGGTGAACGTTGTTTTATCTTGATCTTCTTCCCCTATCTGGATCTGGTTGTAACCACTGAAACCATCCAGAAAGGAGAAGTATTTTCTTCCTGAGAGTGTGTCCAAGACCTGATCGATGAACGGGAGCGGGAAGTGGTCTTTCTTAGTCACCTTGTTCAACGCCCGGTAGTCCACGTAGATCCGCCATTTCCCATTCTTTTTGGGGACCACCACTAATGGTGATACCCATTCACTATCAAAAATTGGATATATGAATTCGACAGCCAGAAGTTTGTGCAGTTCTTCTCTGACAATGTCTTTCATTGCTGGGTTCATCCTTCTCTGTGGCTGCCGACTAGGAGTTGCCTGGTCATCTAAGTAAATCCGATGGGTACATATTTTTGGGCTGATGTCATGCATATCTACGTAGTCCCATGCAAATGCTTGCTGGTGTTTTACTAGAAGCTCTTCCAATTTTTCTAGTTGTATGGGCATCAACCTGCTGTTGACGTTTAATGTCCTCCCTGGCCCAACGTGTATTTGTTGGATGTGTTGATCTTGGGCGCCAGTCAACGGCGATCCAGGTGCGGGGGTGGATGATTCTCCATGGAGAAACTCCATGATAGCACCATCCTCATCCTCTTCTGCCACCTCCTCCAAGGTCATTACCGGCTGGATTATGGACAACTCCGTAGTTCCATGCTCGGTGATCCTGGATTCTTCTATCGAGTCCATAGACTGAGCTGGCGGAGAAATGGTCAGCCTTTTGATATTTTGCCCATTGGAGATGGTCATTAGCCCATCCCGATAGCTGATGTAAGCATCAGCTGTTGCCAGCCATGGCCTCCCTAAAATGAGCGGGTAACCGCCCAGCCTGGTCTTGGTCTGCAAAACTAGAAAATCGGCTGGATATTCCCATGCACTGACTGTTACGATCACATCTTCCAGCATTCCTTTCAGTGATACGGTTGATCGATCGGCTAACTACAGCACTGTCATGGTTGGCTTCAGGTTTGTGAGCCATAGCCTCTGCATGGTCTCTTGAGGCATCACGTTGATGGCTGCCCCAAGGTCAACCAGTGTGTTGGATAGGGAATGTCCTCCAATTTTTATGGTCAGCACTGGGCTGCCTGGGTCTGCATACTTTGGATGATGTGTTCTACCCATCATTAGATCTGCCAGTTTACCCACGACGTTGATAGTCTGGGTAACTTTCCATCCCGGTCTCCATAGACACATTTCTCTAATTGCCTTGGTGTAAATGGGGACATCTCGAATTGCTTGAAATAATGGGATTGTCATCGTGAGATTCTTCAAGCTCGACAAGATGTCAAATTTTGGCTGTGTTGTTTTTCTTTGTTCCTACAACCGGCTAGGAAATGGAGCCTCCGCTCTCTCAAGTGCTTTTCCTTCTTCTACCAGAGGTGTCTCCTCTATTTCTGCCTCCTCTTCTACCAGTGGAGGTATCTCTACCATTTCTTCCTCCTCTTCTACCAGAGGCGGAGTCTCTACTCCTAGTTGCCTACCTGATCTAAGCTGAATATTGTACATATGGTACATCTCACCTTCTACGTTGTATGCCGACTGATTTACTCTGTTGTTTGGGTTTGTTGTCGGTTGTGCTGGTAGCTGCGTAGGTCTCACTGCTGGCAATGCTGGTAAGTTCTGTTGGATGTGAGCAGGAGCTGCATTCTATGGAGTCTGATTCCATGCATTGTGGCCTCTCCACTGCTGCCCAGGATATGGATATGGCATCCATGGCTGCTGATTCGAGAATGTTGTTGGGGGTGCGTTCGTCCAGGGTGACGGTCCCCACCACCCCATATTAGGTGGTTGAGGGGGTCCTTGGTGCATGTATGACCCTCCCCCATATGTTGGCATTTTGGTTGGTATATTCCCCATGGGGGGCTATGGCCAACTCTTCCTATTGCCTATGAAATAGGCCTCCGTGCTCTCAGCCGCTTCCTGGTTACTGGGCAGTTGTGGGCACAATCGAGTTTTATGATTCAGCCTGCAAACTGCGCATTCTCTGACCTTGTTTTCTGGGCATGCATTCTTTGCGTGCCTTCCTCTACATTTTGGGCAGAAATAGGCTAATGCTGCGTCATTTTCTTGTTTCTTCTTTTCTAACAGTAGCGTATCCATCTGCAGTGCTAGAGATGAAAGCATTTCGCTCTTCAAATCCTCCAGCATGTTGCCTATCTCTATTTTGGTGACTGAAGCAGTCGCCTTCATGGTCCTGGGGGTGACTTTGCCTCGCCTTCTCGAGTAGTTCCGGCATAATTTCTGGATGTCATCCATAGCATGCTGATAGACATCACCTCGAGAGATCATGTTGAGAGCCTCCAGTGACTCATTGGTAAGTCCCCTCAAGAAGATGCTTTTGAGGGACTTATCGGATAGCTTCGAGTGAGGGGACCATTGAAGATTAAAGGTGAATCTCTCCCAATACTCCTCGAGAGACTCATCTTCTCTTTGTGTCATGCTCAGGACCTCCTCCCTGGAGTCTCTTGCTCTCCCAAAATCTTGATATTGCTCTAAAAAGAGCGTCTTCATCTGGTCCCAGGTGGTGATGTGTTTGTCTCCCAGACCGATGAACCATCGTAGAGCTGCATCATCTAATGTAGAAGGAAATAATTTCAACTTCTGCGCATTTGATTTGTAATCCACAGACCTGCACAAAACATCAAATTTGAATAAAAATAGGTCAGGGTCCTCAGTCGGGTGTCCTCTGAAGGACGGGAGGTGAGCAGGGGATATGTTTTTCATTTTGGTATCTCCTACTCCCTCCTCTATTGGGAAACTAAAGCCAGATGAGACTTCATCGTTATCTACCATTTTTTTAGGAAATGTGGTTTCTAATGCAGCGTTTATGGCCTTTCGGTCATTTAAAACTTTCTGAGTCAATGCTCTAAGGTTGTCTGGCGAGATCGTCTGATCCTCCATAGCCTTCCACAATAGGGCTTCCTCTAGAGGAGTCCTATTAAATAGGGGATTTGTGATGATTCGTTCATCCCCTTGTTGATGGGATGAGGCGGCACTTTGCACAAAGTGTGGTTCCTCACTCCAATGGACTGCTGGTAGGTCGGACGGGTCTAGCTCAAATCCAAAATGCTCGGCTGACTCAGGTCCTGATGGATTAGTTCTTATAAAGTGACCGTCAGGTCCTCTTCTTCTCGAAGAACTCATACAAGGTCGGATAGAAGGTTTCAGGGTATTGCAAGTAATCTAATTAAGACGCTTCCCCGACAACGGTGCCAAAATGTTGCGGGCCAAACAAGGTGAATGGTTTCCTATTTTTGTCACATGCCCGTGCATTTAATTATCAACCCAGGGAGCTTCGTAAACTTGCGAAGAGTCGAAATTAGGTTACTACAATACCACTGGAGGTGGGTCTGCTAATCCTACGTTGGGGGGTGTTCTTGAGATGGTTGTCAATCATTCCCGCACTCCTCAATAAATTACGTAAGAAGAACATAATTTAAATCTACAAAAATAAATCATGTACATATTCTTGAAAATAAACCTACGACAATCACTAGTAAACCAATGAACATTCCTATGAAAGCAATAAACTAATTAAAATAACTGAACAAAAAAGGAAATGGGGAAGAAATACTGGCTTGGAGTGGGCCCAGGCTCCAGCAGCTTCTTCCCGATCGAACACGCGCTTTAGAACTTCTGTAACTGTAATATATTTATCAACGCATTACAATGTAACTCTAAAATGGATCTTTATTAATTCCCTCTATATATCCCTCTATATTTTCTATATCTCTATATCTTAGAATGATCTGCGTGTGTTTATATAACACACCCATAGAACTTCTATTACAGAAGTGGTTACAATAGTCGATTCTTCCTAGACTAAATTAGAATAGTCTGGCGAATGCAATCGACGTCTGGCATTCTGTTCTGAAGGTGGCATGTTCATTTCGGTTCATGCTTTGCCTGGCATCGGTAAGACATTTGGGTACGTTAGGTGCTATCTCCAATTTAGCTCTGCATGACGTAGAGTTGGAACTGCACCAGCCGCTGTCATCCACGTCCTTCAACTCTGGTCAACGGGCAAAGAATCAGTGGCACCTTTCGACTGTAGGGAGGCGCTCCCATTCAGTTGGCACCTTTCGACTGTAGGGAGGCACTCATATTTGGTTTGGCACCTTTCGACTGTAGGGAGGCACCTATGTTCAATTGGTGCCTTTCGACTAGGGAGGCGCTTGTATTCACTTGGCACCTTTCGACTGTAGGGAGGCGCCTATGTTCAATCGGTGCCTTTCGACTGTAGGGAGGCGCTTGTATTCACTTGGCGCCTTTCGACTGTAGGGAGGCGCTTATGTTCAATTGGTGCCTTTCGACTGCAGGGAGGCGCTTGTATTCAATTGGCGCCTTTCGACTGCAGGGAGGCGCTTATGTTCACTTGGCGCCTTTCGACTGCAGGGAGGCGCCTATGTTCTCTTCATTGACTCTCGATGAAATAAAGTGCCAGGTCCATCGAAAGGACCTCGACTATTCCAAATCTAACTAAATCAACTGCAATTCCACAAAACATACTAAAAGCACACAAATTAGATAACACGCATAATTATATCAAATATCTATATAATCATTTATAAAAGTATGCAATCCTTATTATACAACCGCATATTAATCAAAGAAGTATGTACAAAATATGAGCATTTCTGGTGCTCATCAATGGGCCTAAGCT
>JAQPPZ010006604.1:0-11110 GCA_028583015.1 Wollemia nobilis | reverse complement strand
ATGTTAGCGTACTTTAATATTTTGTTAGTTTGTTAAATTAACTTAGCAACTAGTTATTTTAGTTGCAGCGGCATCCTGTTGAGATGCGCCCATTCCGGGCTAATCCAGGAAGTCCGTTTGTGCTACTGTGTTATTTAAACTCACCCGGCAATAATACAATTTGGTTCGTTTCCTAACATGGCATCAGAGCCATTCTGAATTTCTGGGCGAGGTGATTACAGACGAGGAGCACAGGAGCCATTCTGAAAAATATATATATATATAATTTTTTTTTTGGGCGTGATTACTTTTCCCCGCCCGTGCGCTATCTCCTCTCTACACGCGTAGCAAGGGGGAGTCGCGGGGGGCGGGGAAAAGCGCGAAGTCGCTTTGTAGCCTGCGCAGCTACGGCAGTTGCGACTGCACGATAGTGCACGTGGATTTTTCCACGCTTCCACGCGCAGTCAGTGCTGCTCGTGCAGCCGAGCAAGCTGCGCAGCGTGCAGCAAGCGTGGAGCCAGCGCTGCGCGCGCGTGGTTTACTCCACGCTGCCACGCAGCCAGCGCTGCTAGCGCACTGCGCACACTGCTGCACGTAGCCCGAGCTGCCTGTGCAGCATGCTGCCTACGCAGCTCGCCCAGTGCGTGGCACGCACAGCGTGGGAACATCGCGGGCAGCCGTATTTTGCCCAGGACGTGCATCAGAGAAAGCAGTTGACGGACAGGGTGCAGCCTCGGAGGTGTTTTTCAGAGTGATCCGGGTTTCTCCTCCCAGATCAGCCCACGGGCTCACTGGCAAGTGAGCCGCGTGGTGGGTTCCGGGAACCCAGCAGTCAGGAGTTCAAATCCCTTCCACTCCCCTAAGGTAAAATTTAATTATTTTTTTTATTTTTTTACCTAAGGTTAATATTAAATTTTTTTTAATTATTTTTACTATAGTAAAAATTAAAAAAAAAAAAAAATTTTACTATAGTGAAAATTAATTTTTTATTAACCTTAGCGGTAAAAATATTAAAAAAAAAGGGGGGCAATTTCTGAAGAAAGAGGGGATATTTTTTTTTCAAAAAATCAAAGGGGGAATGTGAGTAATTTTTTCAAAAAAGCAAATTTTTGGCATTATTGTAAAGGTGCATTTTCGGCTGTGTCCGACACCTGGAGGGTTAATTCTTGTGGGCACTTTTTATGTTGTATGTTGCATATTTCATTTTTGCACTACAACATTAAAAGTTAAAAAAATCAAATACACTCCCTAAGTCCCCGAAATAATTAAAACCCATCCGTGCAATTTATTGCACTGCAGCGTTCGGTATTTGTGATACCTCTGGCCAGCACTTACAGGTAAAGCTGTCGTGATTGCGCTACTGTATCCGCCGCCTAATATAGCCGCTACAACGACGTCTGAGCTTGTTCTCTATAAATCGTCTGGGAGAGATAAGTTTGCCATTTTTGCATTTTTTTACTCCATCCACTACCCTTAATCGCTCTTGTGTTTAGGCGTAAATCCTGACGAAGTATTCTTCATAGTGTTTAGGGGAAGTTACGCCCCACGCATGAGAAGAATCTTCTATGGTAGGTGCCATCAACAAGGCGATTCCCTTTCAGTATCGCTTATGTTCCACGTATCGTATGATCTCTAAAACTCACCTATAGTCTCCCTCACGTAAGGGCGGGTGATTTTTGTTGATCTTTCTAAATACCTATAGTTTCCCTCACGTAAGGGCGGGTATTTTGTACGGTATAACGGCCTAGCAAAAGGTATATCGAAAGGGGGACCAATTGGTGTTATAAGGAACCTTCACTATGGCCGTTGTTGCAAAGTTGATGACTGATCCTCATCGCTTATTGAAAGGTCCAAATTATACACCATGGAAACATAAGATGAAGGCAATTCTCCAAATGGAAGATTTATGGGATATTGTTACTGGAGTAACACCTAGGCCTTCACCAAAGATCAGGATCCACAACTCCTACTGCTGATCAGATAGCTTTTGACAAGAAAGACAGTCGAGCAAAGGTGCTCATTTTGTTTGCTGTTTCAGATGAAGTGCAACCTCATATAGCTGACAAAGCAAGTGGTAAAGAGGCATGGGATGCCCTTAAAACCATCTATGAGGGAAAGAATGATTCCACCATTCTTCATCTTCAACAACAACTTCATAACCTGAGTTTGAGACAGGGTGAAACAGTTGAACTCTTTCTGTGCAGAGTGTCTGAATTGAAAGAGAGATTGAATTCTTTGGGAGATTCTGTGGACGAAAAGCTTCTCATTTCAATTGTGATGAGAGCTTTGCCTTCTTCATTTGATATGTTGATCACCTCCATCCAGGTGTCTCAACGACAAATTACCTACATCGAGTTGGTCAATCTGCTTCAACAACAGGAGGCACGCCAACTTCACAAGGATGATTCTTCCAATACAGCCCTATACACCAACAGGCAGGGTTCTAGGAAGAAAGGTAATGGGCAAAAAGGAGGCAACTTTCATAAAGGAGGAAATTCTCAACAGGATATGAAAGGAAAAGGAAAACAACCTCAACAGAAGAAGAGGTGGTGCAAGATCTGTGAGAAAGACAACCATGACACCAACAGGTGTTGGCATAAGAACAAGCAGAGAGGCCAAAACAAACCACAAAATAAAAACAAGCAACCCCAGGTGAATGTTGTCGTTGAAGAATCCGACTCGGATTCTGAATGGGCACACAAGGTGCTCATGACTACCACAGATTCCACACAGAGGGATCCTGTTTGGTATGTCGATTCTGGAGCTAGCAAACATATGACTGGCGACAGATCGTGGTTTGAATCATTCGTGGCCAAAGAGGGCAAACCTGTCACCATTGCTGATGATAAAACCTACAGGGTTCAGTGGAGAGGGTACAGTTTTAGTCACTCTTCCTGATGGCAAGTGTCAGATTGACAAAGTCCTCTATGTTCCGGGATTGGCTAACAATTTGTTGTCAGTCACACAAATCCTGGATAGAAATATGGTTGTCAACTTTCGTGTTGAGAATGGCAAGAAGTGTTGTACTATTACCAGGAAGGGTAAGCAGATTGCAACAGCTTCATATAAGCACGACTTATTTGCCCTAGATGCTATCTCTACTCCACATGTTGCCATGACTGTCTCTACCAAGGAGGCAACTTCCCTATGGCACAAGAGATATGGGCATCTTAGTTCTGGCTACTTACTTGAGCTCAGTAAGTATGAGATGGTAAAGGGTCTTCCTTCCCTTTCTGCCACATTGCCAGTGTGCTCTGACTGCTTGGCAGGAAAGCAGAATAGAGTACCATTTGAGAAGAGCTCAACAAGAGCACAAAAACCTCTGGAGTTAATTCACACCGATCTGTGCGGTCCTTTCACACCCAACAGTTGTGGAGGGAAGAGGTACTTTCAGTTATTCGTAGATGACTACTCACGAAAGATGTGGGTTTTCTTTCTCCAACTGAAATCCGAAGCTTTCGCATTCTTCCAAGCAGTTCAAGAAATCCGTTGAGAAGGAGTCAGGAGCTTCTATTAAAACCCTCCGCTCAGATCGAGGGGGGGAGTTTACCTCTAAAGAATTTTTTGCATTCTTAGATAAGCATGGAATCAAGAGACAGTTAACAACTGCCTATACTCCTCAGCAAAATGGAGTTGCCGAGAGAAGGAACCGTTCTATCATGGAAATGGTTCGTTGTATGCTCACAGGAGCTACTCTTGGGCAACAATATTGGGCAGAAGCTGTCACCACCGCAGTATATCTGTTGAATAGGGCACCCACAAAGGCCCTAAAAGGAATGACTCCACAGGAAGCATGGAGTGGTCGAAAACCCTCCATATCTCATCTACGTATTTTTGGATGTCACGCTTTCATGCACATACCAAAAGAGAAAAGGAAGAAGCTAGATGAGAAAACACTGAGATGTATTTTTCTTGGTTATGATGAGCACTCTAAAGGATATCGTTTGATAGATCCTTTGACCAAGAAAATTCATGTCAGCAGAGATGTTGTCTTTGATGAAGCTTTCACATCACAGAGCACATCTAAAGTACACCTAGATCTTGTGGAATCTAAGGAAGAGAAGATTCCTTCATCAACACAGACAGGAGGTCCTTCTACATCTTCTTCAACACCACCGAAGAAGAATCCAAAATGGTGTACAAATACAATCAGAGACGCAAATTTATCCACTCCTCCCAATTTGAACTTGGATAGACCTCGTACACGCAGTATGGCTCAAAAGGAAAAAGAAGCCAAAGAAACTGGTGAGGTTGATGATCTTTGTCAATCTTTTGAGGAACTTTCTGTAACTCCACGTACATAAGTAGAGGATATGGATATTGATGATGACAGGGCGTTCATGTCTACCATAGACGATCTTGAACCTGCATCAGTGCAAGATGCTCTTAGTGAGCCTCAGTGGAAGGCCGCTATGGATACATAGTATGAGTCTTTGATGAAAAATAAAACTTGGAAGCTTGTTGATCTGCCGCATGGAAAGAAACCCATTGGCTGCAAATGGGTATATAAAGTCAAGTACAAGGCAGATGGAACAATTGATAAGCATAAGGCCCGTCTTGTTGCAAAGGGCTATGCTCAAAAGGAAGGCATTGACTACGAGGAAACTTTTGCACCTACTGCTCGGATGACCACAATTCGAGTTATGTGTGCTATGGCAAGCACAATATGGGTGGAAAGTTCACCGGATGGATGTCAAAAGTGCCTTTCTAAATGGTGATCTCCAAGAAGAAGTCTACATGACTCAGCCGTAAGGATTTGAAGTGGAAGGCCAAGAGCAGTAAGGTTTGCAAATTGGTCAAATCCTTATATGGTCCGAAACAAGCTCCTCGAGCTTGGTATATAAAAATGGACAATCACCTTATGCAAGCATGGATTTAAGAGATGTCCGTCGATGCAAACCTCTATTTCAAGAAACAGGGTTCTTGAGATAGTGTTGCTTGTACTCTATGTTGATGATCTGCTCATTACAGGGAGTTCAGAAACTATGATCTCTACTGTCAAAAGAAACTTGTGTAAATATTTTGAGATGACAGATCTCGGACTTCTCCATTATTGTCTTGGTCTGGAATTCAGCCAGAAGGAGCACTCCATCAAAGTGTCTCAAAAAAAATATGCCAAGACATTGCTAGAAAAATATCGCATGACTGATTGCAAGCCAATGGCAACTCCGATGGAGAATGGACTTCAGTTATCGCGATATGATGATTCACCTCAGGTAGATGGTACTCTCTATCGACAGTTGATTGGGAGTCTCATATATCTGACCAATACTAGGCCAGATCTCGTATTTGCTGTCAACTATCTTTCGAGGTTCATGCAGGAGCCTAAGACCACTCATTGGAAAGCAAAGAAAACGTGTTCTTCACTATGTCCGTGGTACTATGGAATATGGCCTAGAATACAAGAGGAACAACAAATTCTTCTTGCAAGGATACACGGACTCCGACTATGCCGGATCATTTGATGATCGCAAGTCAACTTCTGGATACATTTTTCATCCTGGGATCCGGTCCTGTCTCTTGGCACAGCAAGAAGCAACAGGTGGTTGCTATTTCATCAACAGAGGCAGAGTATCGCGCCGCACGTGAAGCTGTGTGCGAAGTGATATGGTTGCGTCGCATTCTGACAAGTATGGGCCATCCATCAAAATCTCCAATACACTTGTTTTGCGACAATCAGGGTGTTCTGAACCTCGTCAAGAATCCAATCCATCATGAAAGAACAAAGCACATTGACACACAATGTCATTTCATTCGAGATGAAGTTCCAAAGCACCGAATTCAGCTTCAAACACATTCCCACCGATGCTCAAGTTGCAGACATTTTCACTAAGGCACTTGCACGTGTCAAATTTGAATTGTTTCGCAGCTCTCTTTGTATTGCAAAATGATGTAATCAGGGGGGATGTTAGTATAGCTATTAGTTATTACATTACCCAAATAATGTAATAAGGGGGGATGTTAGCGTACTTTAATATTTTGTTAGTTTGTTAAATTAACTTAGCAACTAGTTATTTTAGTTGCAGCGGCATCCTGTTGAGATGCGCCCATTCCGGGCTAATCCAGGAAGTCCGTTTGTGCTACTGTGTTATTTAAACTCACCCGACAATAATACAATTTGGTTCGTTTCCTAACATTAAAATCACCAGAATTACCAAAAAAACAAAAAAAATTATATAAAATCACAATCTCAAGCATGCCTCGTATCCAGTTACCTACTCTATCTAGTCGGTGATTGCAACGACCTGCACTCCATGTATTTTGGTGATATAAGTAGGAAACCATAAGGTCACTTGGAGCAAAAACAACTCATTTTGGAATTACGATATGTCACCCTTCAAACCCGAAGAATATCAATATGGTCAAACTACTCCATGGGTGCGAAGGGGTCATTATAATTCCCCTACAACATCAAAAACATTAATATACAATATGAACATAAATAGAATCACTCATCATAACTCCCTAAGAATGTTATTGATAGCTGAACTGCTCCTCTAGATAGGGATGGATGATTATCATAAGCAATTGGAATCACACTTGGATGTGGGATTGCCCATTAAAAGCAAAAAATTCTAGAAAGGAACCATATTAGTCATATTGGTCAAGCGACTTGTCACTTCATTCATTGTCATTTCTTCACCAATCCATTGTGTGAGGAGGTAGTTCAAAAATTCAACATAATCATAATAAAAAATAAACAAAAGATCACTTGATCATAGCAAAATTATGTTTGTCCTTAGAATCATTGCATACAACAATCATAAATTTCTCTTTTTTGCTGGGAATGTAAGCAGACATGACATATTCAAAAGTATCTCTCCTACCGATCAAAATTGTTGTTGCAGTTGAAGCTACCCGATTGAGTTTGGGGAAAAAGTACAATTTAACATGCAAATGCCACTGAGCTAAGTACTCTAAAAATTGAGGCAATTATTCAAGGGATGTGTGCCATATTGCATGATTGGGCCATCTAGCATTGATCAAACCATTGATCACCATACACCCTACAAATAGACTAGTCTACATTTTTGCTCAGCGTTGTGTTTTCCACACAGCGCATCGCAAAAATGGGTATATGTAGACACCTAAATCATGTCATTCTTAGGGGAGCTACTTACATAGACACACTCATAATATCATAAGACATAATCTTGGACTTTCCAAGCATCAACAGTGGTTCTCACCACTCATTTGGGGCCTTTTCAAGCCATCCAATCTTGGTCGCTCAAGCCAAGAGCAACCAGATCCTAACTGCTCAAGCCTAAAGTGGCCAGACCTTAGACACTATATATGAAAATGGCTAGATCATAGCCACTATAGAATATAGTGGCTAATCCATAAGAAGTGGTTTGCCAAAAAAAATGCCCAATCTCGGGTGGAAGTGGCAGTCTACCTGCAATAAAGGTGAGCGGGAGTGACTTTGCATTCCTTTTCATGATGAGTTCACATAGGAGACTTGAATTTGCATTTAGACTTAAGTTAACTAACCTCAAAGCATAAACAAAGGATGAAATCTTCTCATGCTAATGACCAGTTATCATAGAAGACTCAAGTGGGCAGTTAGATTTAGTTAACTGACCTTCAAATATAGACAATGGACAATGGCTTCTCATGCTAACTTGCACTACACATGAGAAATTCATTTCTAGGGCTTGGACATAGACCTAGGGTTTCACACTATAAAAGGTGCAAGCCTAAGAGCACCAAGAGAGAATCACATATATAGGAGATCATTTCAGAGAGAGACATCTTTTTGAGGAGAGCTTTCGAGACTCAGAGAGTTCTCTTTGAGATCACGTGTATGGCGGAGCTTTGATGAATCAAAGAGCATAACACCTACTATCTTCAACATCAGATTACAATATTTGATCCATAGCTTTGGTGCAAAGAGGGTAAGATTTACTTTAGAGACTGTTATCTTGGAAAGTTGCCCGTGGGATTAGCTTAGATAGGCATAGCATATTTTATTTTATTTTCTTATATCATTAGCATATATTTACATGATTTCATGGCATAGTTTTATCATATTTCTATTACATTCTTTGATTATTAACAACCTCATCCGAGGAGGCAATATCAGACACCTAAATGTGTGTTGTTGTTTCATTTCTTATAGGGCCATAGGTACATCGGATGAAGATTACAACATACAAGAGCAAAAGGGATCCCTCTAGGAAACAAACCTGGAGAAGGAGGTATCTGTAAGCCCTCATACATTTTTGTGTGCAGAACCAAGAAGATTTTATAATAACACCACCTCTTCATGGAAGGGGCACTCCTTGCCTATTTATAATTTATAGTATAAAAGTTGGTATCCCTAAGAGAGACCGACATGTAACTAAGCTTCAGTATCAATAAAGATATTCGTCTTTTGTTATTTCGTGTTATATGCTTTTTCCTCTTGTATTTCCATTTTCTCTTGGGTATTTTAAATAGCATTACAAGTAGGGTTTTAGAAAATGGACCAGTGTGTGTGTTCCCGGGGTTGCTGCACTTTTGGCAAGCAGTAAAGGGTCAAAATGAACAAGGGTCAAAAGCCTTATCACCACCTATCTAGGTGGGCTAGCGGTAGTTAGCAACGCTTTAGGAACACAAGGTACTATGTTCAATTCATAGCAGAGAAGGTAGTGAGGTTGTTTCTATGTTGAAGATGCCAAAGCCTTTTGGATTTTGGCACCAAGGAAGAAGACAAAGCACTTTGTATGATTTTGCCTCCCATATGAACACTTAGCTCACATAGTGATGCAGGAGCATCCAACGATAAACAAAAAAAAAGTGTTGCGATATCGCGACATGTCGACAAGAGAGAGAAAGTGTCGCGATATCGTGACATGTCACTTTTTCATGACCAAAGGATGAGAGAAGGCACCAGGGAGAAAAAGTGTCGCGATATCGTGACATGTCGCATTTTCATGACCAAAGGACGAGAGAAGGCATAAGGGAGAAAAAGTGTCGCGATATCACGACATGTTGCATTTTTGCGACCAAAGGATGAGAGAAGGCACAAGGGAAAAAAAGTGTCACGATATCACGACATGTCGCATTTTCATGACCAAAGGACGAGAGAAGGCACAAGGGAGAAAAAGTGTCACAATATCGCGACATGTTGCATTTTCACGACCAAATGACGATAGAAGGTGCGAGGGAGAAAAAGTGTCGCGATATCGCAACATGTCGCATTTTCGTGACCAAAGGGCAAGAGAAGGTGCAAGGGAGGAAAAGTGTTGTGATATCGTGACATGTCACATTTTTGCGACCAAAAGACAAGAGAAGGCACAAGGAGAAAAAAGTGTCGTGATATCGTGACATGTCGCATTTTCATGACCAAAAGACAAGAGGAGGTGCAGGAGAGAAAAAGTGTTGCGATATTGCGACATGTTGCATTTTCACGACCAAAATACAAGAGAATGCGCAAGAGAGAAAAAGTGTCATGATATCATGACATATCACATTTTTATGACTCGAAAAGGGCAGGAAGGTAGAAAAGAAAAAGTGTCACGATATCGTGACATGTCGCATTTTTGTGACTAGAAAAGGGTAGGAAGGTGGAAAAGCAAAAGTGTCACGATATCATGACATGTCGCATTTTTGTGACTCAAAAAGGGCGGGAAGGCAGAGTAATAGAAGTGTCATGATATCACGACATGTCACATTTTTGCAACTAAAGAAAAAAAAAAGGCAGGTGATTACAAGATCTATTACAGAGAAAATTATCGAGCGGTGGGTATACAAAATGTCATCATTGGTTGACAGGTAGACAAAGTCTACAGTGGCAGCACTGAACAACATGTGGCACCAAGGTGCAATAAAAGTAGGCGAAGATCAAGAGTAAAAAAGAAAAATGTTTCGAAAGAAAAGACAACAAAGAGGCACGAGAAATGAAATGAAGGGCCAAAAAAGGGAAATGGAGAGTCACGCCAGAGATTTTTAAAAGGGGGAAGTAAAGGCATGCACAGGGGTTGGAAACCTAGAAAACAGAGTTGCTTCCATTTTATTTGGTAGACTGTTGCCATTTTTGTAATTTTTTATTTTATAGTCTTTGAATGAGAATTGGGTTTGTTGGTTTGAGGAATTTTGCCTCTCCATCAAGTGGTATCAGAGTGGGAGTTCCTGAGTGTGTAAATAGAATGTCGGACATGAGGAAGTTTACACCACGATCTATGGTTAAGGTTTGTGAGAAGAGAGTGAGGAAGAATGCCTCCATGAAGAAACTGTGGTGTTGGAAGAAATGTGGTGCCTGAAGGAGATTTTAGAGCTTTGTAGAGGCAAGTGCAAGCCCTGCAAGAGGAGTTGCAAAGAGGGGTTGATCCAAGGAGAGAAGACCATAGTGAAGATGAAGCTTGGGAGGTTGATAATCCATCAAATGAAGAAGAAGCAATGGATCCTGCATAAGCTAGATTATTTAAGGCCATATCTCGGATCGGGAAGAAGCCAAAGTTTGATGTCTCCACATATTCTAAGAATCTCAATCCAGAGGAATTGATTGATTGGATCAATGATATGGAGAAGTATTTTGAGTATGAAGAGGTTGTAGATCTAGATCGAATCAAGTTTGCAAAAAAAAAGTTGAAAGGCCATGCTAGCATATGGTGGAAGGAAGTGCAGCTAGAAAGAAATAGAAGCGAAAAAGAAAAGATAACCAGATGGGATCAAATGGTAGAGAAGTTGAAGAGATAGTTTATTCTTGTAGATTACAAATTAGATTTGTTGAGGAAAATGCAGAGTTTGAGACAGTCAAGCAAATCATCAAAGAATATATAGAGGAGTTTTACAAGATCTCAATCAAAATTGGCCATTCTGAGGCTAACAAGGAGAAGGTAGCCCGTTACATCAATGGATTGAGAACCAGTATTCAAGAAGAGTTGAGTCTAGTTAGGATGAGCACCATTGAGGATGCTTACTAGTTTGCTCTAAAAGTTGAAGAGAAGCTGAATAGAAGGTTTGAGGGTAAGCAGAAAGGAGGAGATCATGGTGGAAGAACCAGTGGCAAAAAATATGAAGATCAGAAGAATACTGGGAAAATAAGTAATAACTGGGATCAAAAAGAGGAGAATACCTACCGCCCCCATGATCAGAACAATGGTTACCAAAGAGGAAGAGGTAGATCTAGACATGGCTATGGAAAAGG
>JAQPPZ010006603.1:0-124990 GCA_028583015.1 Wollemia nobilis | reverse complement strand
AGACTATCCCTTGTCCACCATAAAGATCCACTGACCGAAGGCTCAGGTAGCCACCCACCAATGTGGATGACCTCCCTCTCCAAGTCTATCCGGTACAGACACCACTCTGCCTCTCGCCGATGATAGATAGACAATGCATCATCGCGCTGCACCAAAACTCTATCCCGCTCTGCCAACTAAGCCCACAGATGATCCCTCTCCTACCGTGCATCCCCCAGCTCCTGCATCGCATCCCCCAACTCCAGATCTCGAATCCGTAGTAGCTCTGTCAGTCACGCAATCTCAATGCCTACATCCGACCCCACCTCCTCTGTATCTGCCATACGCATAGGACTCGCGGGGACAGTAGCCTGCTCAGGCTACCACTGCTCCACCACATCCTGCATGTCCAGCTGCTCCGGAACACCCAAGTCCACATCCTCATCTCCCACATCCACCATGTCCGCATCATCCAACGGACCCCCCCAATCACCCCCTTCTGCCTCAGCATCCTCCACTGCCGCCTCCGTGCCTCCCAGTGGCCCCTCTCCTCTCCAACGTCATAGTACCCACCACGAGTCATACTCAGTGGTAGTCCCGATGTCATCCACATCCAGGACCTCAATCACTGCATTGGACTCCTCGCCCAATGGTGTGGTGACCGGTGGCTCCAGATCCCTCTCATCTCCCCGTTGTCGATAGACCACGAGCTCACCAGGCAACCCCTGGCGCACCCCAAACTGTTGTGTAACCCGGCGGTATGGAAAGAACTCATGCTATGTCCCGTGTCGCCCAGTCAACCACCACTCCCTGCGTACCTGTCAGAGCCACTCTCTAGCCTCATGCTAGGCTGGACAGTCCTGATAGGGATGCCAAAACACCTCCCCTGGAGTGAGTTGAGAAAAGGCATCAGTGTAGTGCTCAACGGCACCTGCCCATCGCCGACTCTGCCCCTACTCCGCAGACTGCCGCCACAAAACTGCATAACCAATCTCCTCATCCTCCATCACCGCCCGAGTCATCCACGGTAACCCGATAGGCCTCTCAATAGCTATGTGCTGCCAACCCCAGCACTGCAACAAAAAATTGCAACTGACACCCTTTCGCTGTCGATAGCGGACCCCGTACAGCTCCCCGTAGAGCTGTGCCAACAAAGTTTGTCCCCATATCAGAATCAACGGTGCCTCTATCGTGTACTCTACCAACTGCCACACCAAATCTAGCAAGTTCCACGGGAACCTCGCACCTGACGAATCAGGGAGAAGAATGTTAGAAATGAGGCCCATCAAGAATGCGTGCCTCACTCCTAACACCCCCTCTCCCCGCCACCCGACTAACCAAAATCCCGCCAGCTTGGCAATCCACCTCGGTTGTCTCCACTGGGTTTGCTACACCCAGCTCCCCCCCATGCCCAAAACATCTCGTAAGTATAGCAGTCCACTGATCAAACGGCGATGTCCTAATAGGCAGACCATCTATCGAAATCCGAAGCAACCGATAGACGTCCTCAAGAGTCACAGTCATCTCCCTGTCGGAGATGGAAAGTATTGGTCCACGGGATCCCAAAGCTTGATCGGGCTGTCGATAGGCTTGATCCAAAACCACAGGCTCCAGTCGAGCCACCTTCTTGAGCCCAAGGGCATCAAGCCATTCCCAGTCATCATCGGTCAATGCCAACCGCGCCTCAGTAAATGCAGCGGGTACACGGTACCGGCTCCTAACAACCTGCAAAGCAAAAAAAAAAAAAAAATCAATCAACAAAAACACAACAAAAAATATAAAAAAATATAACAGATCAAATTTTAAGTTCTAGGGTTTCTAACCTTAACTGTTAAACAAAAACATCACAAAAAAAAATCTTAAAGTTTTGAAAAGCATCAACACAAAAACAATGCATTAAATAAAAGCAAAATAAACTCTAGGAGCACTTACAGGTTTCACTTCGGCTCCTCCGTTCGAACCAGTGTGTGCACTCATGATAGAAGAGAGAATTCCAGCAGCGCTTCGCTTCACAAAATTACCTCCTCCTCCGAGAGCTCCAAAATCGCAAGAAAAAAATGACACAAATGAGCCCAAAATCAAGTTTTGGCAATTAAATAGGCCTTTTGCACTGGAATTCGTCCTTGACTAGGACGAGCACTCTGATTAGCGCTCGTCCCACCTAGGGATGAATTCTCCAGCTGGAATTCGTCCCACCCAGGGACGAATTCAGGCCAGCACTTAAAAAAAAATCAAAAAATGACTAAAAATGCACTAAAAACAGACAATAAAATTGCCCGACAGGATTGCTACTGCACCTGACAACAAGGGCATACAAAAATGACATTGGAGTCACAAATTGTCACTATAATACTCCCTAAGAAGGCTACCATAGCTGGACCGCTCCACGGGAAGATGGATTTTAGAAAATTTCATCCCCAAACGACATCACAAAAGGGTCAAAACCCACTCAAAAATAGTACAAAATTCAACAAAAACAAACAGCAAAAAAACATTGCCGGACACAAGTGCTCTTGCACTTAACCTCTAGGCAAAGAAAATCGATGGCGAGGTTCAAATTATCTCTCTCCTACTTCCCCAAGAAGGCTAACATAGCCGGACCGCTCCACGGGAAGTTAGGTTTTCGATGATTTCACCTCATTATGGCATCACCAAAAGGGTTAACACCCACCAAAAATAGGTCCAAATGTTGGAAAAATTGCACACGCTTAATGGTAAACCCTTTAAAGGCACCCCTGCACAAGTCATCTTGGGTCAAGCGACTCGTCGCTTCTCTCACGAAGGTCATTCCCTCATCGATTCGTCGCTTGAGGGGGTAGTCACACTTAGTCACCAACCAACAATCACACACCCAATTAAAGAAAATGACATGCATTCAAAGAATCATTGACAAAGACAATCACGCTCCTGCTTGGGGCAGTAAACAAGCAACAATCAAATCAATCAAATGCTTGGCATTTCGTGAATCATGAACACAAGGTTCCCCTTGAGGATAAAAATGCCCTTTGCCTATTCATGACTGATCAATGTCTAAGTTCAAGTCACACCTCAACAAAACAGGTTAATACTTGAAATCAAATTCCTTAGCTTGTCAGAAGCAAGGATTCAAGAATGCATGCCCTTTCCATACTTGGGGCATCAAAAGTTGGTTAGGTTACCAAGAAACCCTAATCATTAGTGCTTTGGTTATCTATTTTTTCTCAGCACTGCGTCACCCGCATCGCTTCCCAAAAAGGGGCATCTGTAGACACCAAAACAGCACCAATCCGATTATGTGAATGCAAACACTGATCGCTTTGACAAACACAGCCCCCAGGGCATCCCTCATAGGTTAAACAGTGGTCTTAACCACTTTCATAGCAATTTTGTAAGGTCAAGAAGCAATTTGGCACACTTGGACACTTTGCCCAGTATTCATCTCACCCAGGGACGAATTCAAAATAGAATCCGTCCCACCCTAGGACGAATTCTGAATCCGTCCCTGGGTGGGATGAATTTTAAGCTTAACGGGCAAAAATACAAATGGCACCAAGTGGCAGCCCAGAACAGTCAGTTGATGACTCCTGCCTCGCACGCGTGTGTAGGTGGACAGAGGGGCCGTTAGAAGACTGTCACAAAAGGCATTTATTAAATCCCAAGTCAACGGAGGACTTCCCTCCCTCATGGGAGGACAAGACTGCCACATGGCACCTATGACCAACACATGGCATTTGTGCTTCCCTCCCAAAAGAGACCCCATGGGTCTATAAAAGGTGGGACTTTTCTCACCCAAAATATACAGGTTGAAGGAGTTTTCAAGCAACGAAGTGCTACCGAGTTGAAGACCCACTTGCATCCCTTTTGGTTCACCTTCCCACATCCACCAATCTCTTTTGCAAGGGAGGTTGTTGGGTGGCTTTTGGAAGCTTGAATCGGACCTAAATCCAACACATGGACACCTGAACCAACCAATTCGTCGACCCCCCAAATCCTAAGAGGTTTTGGGCCCATCCCTAGTGGATTGGCGCCGAAATCAAGTGCCAACGGTGGGAGGCCCACTTGGGCACCCCCGCACTTTCTAGGTTTTAGAGCATTCTAGATTATTTTTCCAGGTTGCATTTTGTGTTATTATGTTTGGTTAACTCACAGCTGCAATTTCGTAACTTTTGGTCAGATTCTAGTATGTTTTGTGTCGCTTTGTTGTTTCATTGACTTGCAGGTGGCGAGATCAAATTCCCGAGGGTAGAGGCCAAATTGGGAGAATCCGACCATCTGGGTCGTCCCAAAATGGCCCCAATTACATAACCCCCTTGTTTGCAGGCGTTGTGCAGGTCTCGAGAATCGACATTGGAGCAGCAGTAGGTCGGCTTCTTCAACACAGAAGAATTCATCCCACCCAGGGACGAATTGCAGTTAGAAATCGTCCCACCCAGGGATGAATTCCAAAAATCGTCCCACCCAGGGACGAATTGCAGTCAGAAATCGTCCCACCCAGGGACGAATTCCAGTTGGAGGCAGATTGGCCAGCTGTCTCAGTGGCAATGGCCTTTTGGTAACATTTTATGTCTTCTGTCAAGTTTTCAGGCTGTTTAGAATCATTTTGTTTACTGTTTTAGATAAATGTTTGCATGCATCTTTTGATGATTTTAGAATAACGAACACTTTTCACTTGCAGCAGGTGCTACTGACATATCTGTTGTTTCTTTGTTCGCAGGAGGAGCAGCAGAGGTAAGGACTCATCAGCGTAAGCGGCGGCATCGTCTTGGCCCGTCCATTCAAAAGTGGGCACGTGAAAAGAGGAAGACTAAGTCACATACTGTAACAAATACGAATTTAACGCTCCTAGCCCCCAAAAAGGGAGGAGACGTCTATGTAACCGAGGATAAGATATTTGAATAAAGAGGGCTGTGATTTCTTTACATCTTTTCTTTCATTTTCAAATTGTCTCCTTTCTTCGTTTTTGTGCATAGGATTAAAGCGTTACATTTTGTCTTATGTTGCATAATTAGTGCTCCCTCTTCCCGGAATCTCATGCTTTCACGACTTTTAGAGAGGATGGTGTTAACATAGAGATGTAAAAAGCCCAACAAAATTATAAATAAAACTCTATAATAAAAAATGATGTTTAGAAATTGGAAATGAAGCCTAACAAATTAGAAATGAAGCCCAAAAAATAGAAAATGAAGCCCAACAATAGGAAATGAAGCCCAACAATAGAAAATAAATTCTGATAATTGGAAATGAAGCTTGATAAATTAGAAATAAACACTAACAAACGGAAAATGAATCCTAAGAATTAGAAATAAAATTGAAACTCAAATTATCTCAAGAGGCATCTACCAAGCATCGTGCAGGTGAAGATTTTATGAGGTATGACCACGCAATATGGTGGAAAAGTTAATCTCAAGAGGCATATCCTAGAATTAGATGACAATTAATTAAAAAATGTAATGCTAGGAGGAGGCTAAGAAATTTATATAAATAGTGACTCATTAGTCGGTTACAAAGGTTGAAAACCATTTTTTAACTAGCCTTATTTAGTTTTATTATTTCTCTTTATAGTTGGATAGATTTTCTAATCCAAGCTTCTATTTGTCTGAGCTCTATTATTGTAATCCACCAAAGTGGATAAATCTAAATTCATGTACTCAACAAATATATTTTTAAAATAAAGTCTTTCAAAATTTGTTGTGTTTAAGTTATGTATGTTGATGGTGGTTGCACTCAATCAATTTTATAGTCTTTTTTCCCTTTAAAAATTATACCATCTCAGGCCTTAGGCTATATCAATAAAGGTCAGGTCATGATTAGTTCAAATTGGATCTGTTACTTTACCAAATTAAAGTTGGTTTTTAGGGTAGTATTAGCTAGTTTTGTTTTATTTTCTCTTACCCTTCAACCATTGATTTTTCTTTGAATATTATTTAGATTAGGATTAGATTAGTTTCCATTCCATGTATTGAAGTTTGTTTTAAATAGTGATTTTTTGTTATGACCCTCGATGTACTTTGTGACATGGAAAATAATGTATTAATTTGATGGTGTTCTAATACTTGGTTTTGTGAAATTAAGCAACTATGCAATGTTAGTTGATATGGAAGAACATGATACTACTAATAAATTACCAATGTGTAGAATCAGGTACGCTCATGGGTGGAAGAAGTTGAGTCAACCATGAAAGGTGAGGGTACTTGAGGTTGGAGAAGTGGTTAAAATACATCTCAAGGGTAACATGGATAGATACCTTCATATAAGCATGCATTATCGGTTAGGGATAATCATCAATAGCTAGCCACCTTGACCATCAGATGCTAGCCTAGTACCTATCATAAATTCTTAGGTTGAGATAGGTGACTAAATTGATGGAAATACTCCCTCTTTATCTATTGCATATGTTTTATTATCTCTTACTTCATAACTTGTTGTATACATGGCTTGGAAAGCATGCATAATATGGTTGTTTTTGAAAAAGTCCTTGTTTTTCTTATATTCCTTCAAAAGAATAACATGATGCTAGTATTCAATGAGAAAACCTCTTATTCTATGAAGAAAAATGGGATAATTATTTTAAATGATAATAGAAATTCATTTATAAATAATAGTTTAATTATTTTAAATGATAATTTAATAATGTTAAAATAAAAAATAGTTTCAATATATATAATGGTTGGTTTAGCTTATATGTTGAATGGCTCTTATTAAAAAATTATCAAACTTCCTCGTAAATCAATGAGATATTTACCATTTATGAGAACTTTACTAGTGACATGTTTGATTAGATGGGGGTACCTGCTAATGTTGAAAATAGAGATAGCTCTATTTATGGTAGGGATTATCAAGAGATTTATTAAAAGGTAATAATCTAATGTTGGCTATCGCATTGGAGTAGTTGGGAGAAGTTATGGTGGGTGGTGGAGTTTGGTAGAGGGTATAGATATGTAGGGGAAGTAAGGAGAGGGGGATTTTTGGAAAAAGGAATAACTCATTATATGTAAGATATGAGGGAACCGTTTTGAGAGGTAAACAACTCACTACGTGCAAGAGCTGAGGTAACCGCGTTGAGAGGTGAACGATTCACTATGTATAAGCGAAAGTGAGCCATGTTGAAGAGTAGTCGAGCAATAGCAAGAATAAAGGAGCTACTACAATGTTAGTAAAATCCAGGTAAAAGAGAGCTAAACTCACGTAATGTTATAGGTTTGTTGAAAACTTGTCTTTCATTTCCTAAGCAAATAAAGAAACTAAGCCATTTAAAGCATTGGGTGATGTTTCCTTATGCTTGACCTAGTTGGGTCTGTATTTATTTGGACTATATATATTGATTTATTTTGTGATGTTATGGATTAATTTTCCTTAACCAAAACCTTTTTTTCATGTCAATTGTGTGATCCTTCATGCTTCACAGGTCACTACGTATTAGTAAAGCCTGTGTATTGGGGGTCACTGTGTATCTTTGGCTTAACCCGACCATTGATAAAACCTTTAATACTCTTCCTTGCATCAATGTTTCCTACTGAAAGGTATATTGAATCAATTTCTAGCATGGTTATCTCTACCATCATTACTCTGAGAAAACTTCAACACTTATTACATATCCTATTCTGAAGATGTGGGTAAATCGAGTGTTGAGTGTTGGGCGTTATTGTGTTGACCTTGTCATTCCATGGAGGTGTAGACCCTTTGGATATTTGTATATTTCCTTCTCCAACTAGAGTAAATGTTAATCTGGTATTTCATTCTCCCTATGTTAAAGAGGGGAAACCATCTCTCCAATGGTGACAATATTTTAACCTTGACCATTACATTATTTTCGAAAATTGTATTGTTTCTTCACTTTGAAGGCTATTGAAGGATTTTTTTATTTCATTAAATTAAAGAAAGTAGTCTTTATTTATATTAAATAAAATATTCATGAGTTATTTTATTAAATTAAAGAAACTAATATTTAGTTGTATTAAATAAAATATTCATGACTTATTTGATTAAATTAATGAAAGCAGTCTTTGGTTGTATTAAATAAAAGATTCATGAGTTATTGATTAAATTAAAGAAAGGAGTCTTTAGTTGTATTAAATAAAGATTCATGAGTTTTTTATTAAATTAAAGAAAGCAATCTTTAGTTGTATTAAATAAAAGATTCATGAGTTATTTGATTAAATTAAAGAAAGCAATCTTTAGTTGTATTAAATAAAATATTTGTGAGTTATTTTATTAAATTAAAGAAATCATTCTTTAGTTATATTAAATAAAATATTCATGAGTTAGTGATTAAATTAAATAGGGTAGTCTTTAGTTGTATTAAATAAATATTCATGAGTTATTTTATTAAATTAAAGAAAGTAGTCTTTAGTTGTATTAAATAAAATATTCATGATTCATTTGAATAAATTTAAGAAAATAGTCTTTGGTTATATCAAGAAGGAACAAATATGTCTTATTGATTAATTAAATAATGGTTATTTTATAAAATGAAGTATGGGACTTTAATTGTAGAATAAAGATTGTAAGGAATTGCTATTTACTTAGTTAATTGAATAATGTGTTATTTTATTAATGTAAATAGGGAAGAGGTAATTTCTTGAGTTGAATGAATAAAATATTATTGATTCACATGTGGGAAAATATAGTTTATTTACACAATTGAGGATATGGCAGTTTTATTATGCTAACTAAAGAAAAAGAATGTTTGATTTAAGAAAAACCTAGGATCTAGATGTTTAGTTGAAGACTCTCATTAGGTAATGAGAGGGAAAAATGAAAATAGAGTTTTTTTATTGATATGAACTATGCATTAGAAGGTTTGATGAATTGATAAAGTTTATATAGTTGTAATTTGGCAAAGTAAATTGTAGATACATTTAGAGGTATACCTATCCTAAACCATGAGTGTCCTGATCCCCTACTATCCTTAAACAATCAATGGAAAGAGTGGTAGAACCAAAGTGACAAATGGACTAGTGCACCAATTGCTCCCTACTTGCAGTAAACCTACTTATGCTCAAATATATTAGAATAATGGGGAGATTTCCCTAATGGTATTTATGTAATAGTTGTTTAACTATTTAAGGATGTACTTTTAAATTACTATTTATTGTTTCTATCTTTTGTATTTAAATCCTTTCCATTTAATTCTTATCTTCTTGATTATTGCTTTCTTTTAAATATCTTTGTATGCTTTATGAATTATGTTTTGTTAGATTTAGTATCTAGATCTATCTTTGTTTTCTTACTTAAAGAAAATAATTAGAACAATAAGTTCTAGGGTGAACTTAGAGAGTGACCTTAGGTAATTGAGATCCCGTTAGGGTGAACATAGTTGACCTAAGGGATTAAGATAGGGAGAAACATAACTAGGTTGTGGAAAGACTATAGTTGAGTTAACATAGCTTGTAATAATATAATATTGATAGCTTAACTCGTAATATACGTAACATACCTACGCATAATGGCTTATGTAGAGTATGGATATATGTGTATACCTTCTAATGGCTAAAGGTAATAATTTTAGCTCATCGATATTGATGAGATTGATAGACTTATTTTCATAACATACGATACGTAGATGGACTTGTATGAGGAAATATTAAGAAATGCAACTCTTTGAGGAACTTAGGGGATTTTGTTAAACATTACGTTAACCTAAGGCTGGTTAAGGGTTTTTGAATACCTCTCCTTAGTCAAAAAAATCTTTTATTTTTTGTGTGTTTCTTATTTCTTGTTTTTCAGGGGTGTTACATTTGGTATCAGAGTTTTAGGTACGAGGGTATAGAGCTTATTATGTGCTAAAGATATTTGGATGTCTCCAAGGAAGGCTTTCTTAATTTTTTAAGATAAATATTGGATGACCTATAAAATAGTCCTTTGATTGAGGCAGATTATTTAACTGACCACAAGGATTTATTGCTTGAAAAGTAATAAACTACAAATGTTATTGATTCTCAAGTGGTTATATACAAAGATAAGGTAGAATTCCCACCTTTTATTTTATTTTTTAGAATTGTTTATAAGAGTTTACATAATTACCTAATGGATTCAGATGCTTTTGGTAAAGGTGATGTCATATGTTGTGAACAAAAGATTAAGATTGACCCCTGCTCATTCAACCAAGAAGGTTTATTCAACTAGATAAAATAGAGGTAAATATGGTTGGGGTGATGAATCAAGTCCATAAATAGTTGGTCATTGAAACTAGGATACAACAATGTAGTGATACTCATGTTGTAGATATCCTAGATGCCTATGGGATGTTTCTTAGTTATGATTGATCAAAAATATTGAATTATTATATGGCAACTATTTTTTTAGAAATAGGGCCAAGGTTTAAGGAAATCATCACTGATAATAAGAATATCAATGAGATTCTATACACTAAACTAAAAGTGGAAGTTTACACTATGGCGATGGAAACCATAACTGAAGGTATTTATCTTATATTAGAGACCACACATGGTAAAAAAAAAATAATTCAAGACCATTTGTAGGCCCTCACTTTTAATTGATCAAAGTCCAAGTATGGTAGTAGTGATGGGATTAAATCGAGCTAGTGGGGTGAGAGATGCTAAATAAAGGCCTTTAATATTTTAGCTCTAGTGTGCTATGGGATGATTCCCATAAAAACTGGTATGCCTATCATGATGGGTTTCCTTCAAATTATGGTAGTTGTGTTTGGGATCCTAGAAATTTTAACTATGGAAAATTTGACCCCTTTACCTAGGAACCCTTTCAAATATCAACTATACCAAGTCCTAACTTTTAAATAGCCTTATACATGGTTATTATTTTAAATTTTGGTGTGTTTGTTTTTTTTTGTTGTGTTCTTATTTTCAATTGTGCTCTATCTTGTGTTTCTCCTTTATTTTGGCTCAAATCATCCAAATGCAATCTATATATGGTTTATCTAAGTTAAAAGGATTTTCTATGCATTTTAGGAGTAAAAATGTTCCACAGTGACCTCAATGAAGTTGAAATTAGCTTAATACACTATTTGATGTTTATCCATTATTTAGGATAAAGAAAATAGATTTGAAAGCAATAAAAAATAATGTTGTAACTTCACATTGAAAACACCTTAAGGAAATTTTAAATCAAAGGGAATATAACTATTGTGGTTTTTTCTATAGGTAAAATCCATTCAAGTGTGTACCCTCTTATTTTCTATGGTAATCCCCAACCCAAAATTAGAACTCAATGTTCATGGAATTCTCAATTTTTAAAATAAAAAAAAATGAGAAAGGAAGAAAAGAGAAAGAAAAGACTTAAGTCCTTAGCTATTTCAGACTATCTCTACCAAGGCTATAGACATATGGTTGGTAGTAGACCAAGGTCTTGAGTGGGATCAGAGATAAATTTTTTAGGGCTATAAATGCATAATTTGAAATTAAGAAATATTTGGAAAATGGTGACATGTCTACCTATGTGATAAAGATTCATTAGTAAACCAATATTTTCTCAAGGGTAAACTAGCCTAATTTCTAAGCTTTGGTGGAAAAATTTAATTGATTCTAGAACAAAATAAATTTATATGCACACACTTTTGCTAAACTAAAATGTAGTATTGTTTGTAGATAAATTTCCTAACCCCATATTTCGGTGGATGCCAAATTTTTATTTTTGTTGGTTTTGAAGTTTCATTGTCTTTAGATAGGGTTCTTTCTATTCCAAAAATTCTCAGGGGTATTTTTTAGCAGATTCACCATTTGTTGGTGTGCTTTCACAACATACCCCAATATACACTAGGGACCCACTTTTTGAAATTTTGATAGGCCTTCTCTTGTTTTCTTTGATTTTTTTACAATTTCAATCATGCCAAGCTTAGATTTTTAGTTCAGATTTTTTTTATCTTTAAATTTTGTCGTACCTTGATCTTGTCATGATGATTGTTGCCATAATTGTATTTGTAAATTTTATTTTAATAGATACTATTTAACAATAGTTTTTTAAAGAGTATGATCTATGATATAAAGAGAATTAATGCCTATAATTGTTTACCTTCAATAATTTATTCAAGATGTTGATGCCAAGGTCACCTAGGAAATTATTAGAAAGTGATTGCGTATCCATAATTTAAGTTTAAAATTTTCCCTGATTATATGGATGACCATCTAAAAGGGAGTTAAAAAAGCATGCAAGTTTAAATACACTAGCAACTTAAAAAATCTTATGCAATTTCTGAAACCTTAAGACTCAAATAAAAAATTCACTTCAGGGAAATTTAAAATAATTTTATGTAATTAACAAGATACTTGAAATTCATTTTGGGTAGCTCAAAATTCATTTTCGAGCATATGGAATTCATTTCTAACATATTGAAGACTAATTTCGGATACATGGAATTCATTTTAGGCAGTTTAAAATCATTTTTGGGCATATTGGAAATTAATATCGGACACTTGGAATTAATTTTAGGTAATTTAAAAACATTTTTTTGCATTTGGAATTCATTTTTCCAAGAAATCAAAAATCAATTCCAAACTTATAAAAATCATTTATGGGCAATCATAAATCATTTTTGAGCAATCAAAAATCATTGTTGAGAAATCAAAAATCAATTCTTGGCTATGGAAAATTAAATCCAAGCAATAAAAAAATCATTTTGAGGTCATTGGAAATACCTGGAATCAATCACGGACCATTAAAATACAAATTGCATGAAGTTGGAATGTATGAAGCCAATGCACAATGCTAGATCCAAAATTTGGCTTAAGTATGTCGTCAAAAATATTGTACCATGGAGCCGAGTAAAGAGGTACCAAAATATTATTGTCCATTGTCTATGAGAAAAAAAACAAATTTATATAACTGTGGATGTTGCCAAAAATATTATACCATGGCACCAATCAAAGACGTACCAAAATACTTTGGCTTGACAACAATCAAGGACCTTAAAATGGGCCAAGTGTAGAAGTTGTCAGATTCTTTGTAGCACTAAAGTCAACAAAGAGAGAATAAAATCTTGATAGTTTCAAGTGGATTAAAATTTGCTAAAAGAAAGTGGAGAGGGGAGGGCTCTGGTCCCTCCCTTGCTCCCCCTCCCATGGCTCCTGGTTCCTGTCCAGTCCCTGGCTCAACCCAGGTCATCCCTCCCGAGGAGTGGTTGTTTGCAGATGATCTCCCGAGGGGAGATCCTTCTCCACTTTCTGCGCCCCTCCCAGCCGGCTAGGGTTTCCTTGGTTGTTTTTTGGACTGGTGCTTCCCAGGGATCCTTGTTTGGTTGGGGATCCCTTCCCTTTTTCCCTCAGGCTTCCCCCTGGGGTTTTTTGCAGGTTATTCGCATGGATCTGGTTCCCTGCATTTCTCGGTGCGGTGGAGGTGACGGTTTAGGGTTTGGACAGCTTCTCCCTTTTTCTTGTGAATCCTCAGTGGGCTCTGTGATTGGACGGGATTCTTGGTCCCTGCTGCTGGGATCCTCTTCTATTTTCCTGGGGCGGATTCCTTGTGGTGCTACTCTCTAGTCACTTCCTGATGGGCTGGATCCTCTCTGTGCTGGCTGTCGGCTTCCTGCAGGATGGCTCTCGCTGAACGAAATGTTTTCCCGGTGGGCGGCTGGTTTCTCCACAGGGCGGGATCCGCCAGATCCGTCGATTTTCCCGCGAGGCGTGATCCTTTCTTTTCTGCTGGTTTCCTGGATGGCGGGATTTCCATGTTGCTTCCCGCTAGGCAGGACTGTTTGTGGTGGTTTTGACTGCTTCCCGCGAGGCGGGATTTTATTGTAACGGTTTTTCTTTGCTTCCTACTGGGCGGGATCTTCTCGATGGTGGTTTTTGGCTACTCCTTGTTGGGCGGGATCTCCAAAACTACTTTCTTTCTTATTTGTTTGTTTCCCGCTAAGAGGGATTGTTTCATGCTTACTTTTACCGCTGGGAGGGATTTCTGTTTTGGTGTTCAGTTTCAAGGGATTGATGCCCTAGGCCCATTGCTTTTGTAATCTGGTTTTGGGATCCTTGTTAAAACCCGCTGTAAATACAAACACTACTTACCAAAAAAAATTTGCTAAGTACAAAAGTGTTAGACTTTGAGAGAGGATAATGTGAGCAAAGAGACCTAAAAATCTTGATAAAATTATAAATGAAGCCTAACAATAGAAATTGATGTCCGACAATTGATTCCAATGAAAGGATTTGTTATTGCACTTGCACAACATGCATTAGTTTAGATTGGGGATCCACTTTTTTAAATTTTGATAGGCCTTTTCTTGTTTTCTTCGATTTATTTACAATTGTTAATCATGGCAATCTTAGGTTTTCAATTGATATGTTTTTGGGTCTTTAAATTTTATTGTACCTTCAACTTATTATGATGATTATTACCATGATTGTATTTGTATAATTTCTTCCAATATATGTTATTTAAAATATATTTTCAGAGAGTATGATCTTGTGTATGCTCTAAAGAGAATTAATGCCTAAAATTATTTACCTTCAACAATTTTTTCAAGATGTTGCTACCAAGGTTACCTAAGAAATTATTAGAAAGTGATTGCATGTCCATAATTTAAGTGCAAAGGCTTTCCTAATAATATGAATGGTCATGTAAAAGGTAGTTAAAAAATATGCAATATTAAATCCCCTAGAAACTCAAAAAAACTTATGCAATTTTTGAAACCCTAGCACTCACATGAAATTTTTATTTCAAGGTAATTTAAAATTATTTCAAGCAATTAAGAATCATTTACACGATTTGAGATATTTATTTTTGACAAAACTAAAACAAAAAAGCAATTCTAGACTTACTGAAATTTATTCTTGGCAATCCAGAATAATTCTTGGGGAGCAAGAAACTATTTCCAAGCTATAGAACTCATTTATGACATATTGAAGATTAACTTTGAATACATTGAATTCATTTCAAGCAGTTTAAAAATTATTTTTAGGCATATGGAATTCATTTCTAACATATTGTAAATTAATTTTAGACACTTGGAATTCATTTTGGGTAGTTTAAAAATCCTTTTCGGGAATATGAAATTCATTTGTAGGCTTTTAAAAATTAATTTCAAGAAATCAAAAATAAATTCCATACTTATGAAAATCATTTTCAGACAGTAAAAATTATTCAAATTATCACTTTGAGGTCAATGGAAATATCATGAATCATTTAGGAGCCATTAATATTGAAAGTGCATGAAGCGATAATGTATGAAGCTAATGCACAATGCTAGATTCAAAACTTACCTTATGGATGTTGCCATAAATCTTGTACCATGGCACCAAGCAAAGAGGTACCTAAATCCCATCACCAGTCAACTATGAGAAAAATCAAATTCATCTAAGTGTGGATGTTGCCAAAAATATTGTACCATAGTACCAAGCAAAGAGGTGCCAAAATTCCATCGTCCAAAAACCGTTAAGAAGCTTAAAATGGATTAAGTGTAGAAGTTGTCAGAGTCTTTACACCGCTAATGTTAATAGAGAGACAAAAAGTCCAATACTTCCAAATGGGTTAAAAATTACTAAGTATAAAAGTGTATGACTTTTAGAGAGGATGGTGTTAAAAAAAATATCTAAAAAGCCCAAAAAAATTATAAATGAAGCTTGATAATAAAAAATGATGTCTGGAAATTGGAAATGAAGCCTAACAAATTAGAAATGAAGCCCAAAAAATAGAAAATGAAGCCCAACAATAGAAAATGAAGTCTGATAATTGGAGATGAAGCTTGATAAATTAGAAATAAAGACTAAAAAATAGAAAATGAAGCCTAACAATTGGAAATAAAATTGAAACTCAACTTATCTCAAGAGGCATATCCCAAGCATCGTGCAGGTGAAGATTTTATGAGGTATGACCACACAGTATGGTGGAAAAGTTAATCTCAAAAGGCATATCCTATAATTATATGATAATTAATTAAACAATGTAATGCTATGAGGAGGCTAATAAATATATATAAATAGTGACTCATTAGTCGGTTACAAAGGTTGAAAACCATATGTTAACTAGACTTCTTTAGTTTTCTTATTTCTCTTTATAATTGGATGAATTTTCTAATCCAAACTTCTATTTTTCTAAGCTCTATTATTGTAATCCACCGAAGTGGATAAATCTAAATTTATGTACTCAACAAATATATTTTTAATATGAAGTCTTTCAAAATTTGCTATGTTTAAGTTATGTATATGTTGATGGTGGTTGCACTCAATCAATTTTATAGTCTGTTTTCCATTTGAAAATTACACCATCTCAGGCATTAGGCTATATCAATAATGGTCTGGTCAATATTAGTTTAAATTGGATTTGTTACTTTACCAAATTAGAGTTGGTGTTTTGGGTAGTATTAGCTAGTTTTGGTTTATTTTCTCTTACCCTTCAACAATTGATTTTTATTTGAAAACTATTTATATTAGGATTAGATTAGTTTCCATTTCATGTATTGAGGTTGGTTTTAAACAATTATTTTTGTTATGACCCTCCTTGATTTACTTTGTGACATGGAAAACAATGTATTAATTTGATGGTGTTATAATACTTGGTTTTGTGCAATTAAGAAACTATGCAATGTTAGTTGATATTGAAGAACATGATACTACTAATAAATTACCAATGTGTAGAATCAGGTACGCTCGTGGGTGGAATAAGTTGAGTCAACCACGAAAGCTAAGGGTACTTGAGGTTGGGGAAGTGATTAAAAGGCATATCAAGGGTATCATGGATAGATACCTTCATATAAGCATGCATTATTGGTTAGGGATAATCATCAATAGCTAGCCACCTTGAACCTCAGATGATAGCCTAGTACCTATTATAAATTCTTAGGTTGAGATAGGTGACTAAATTGATGGAAAGACTCCCTATTTATCTCTTTCATATGTTTTATTATCTCTTACTTCATAACTTGTTGTATACATGGCTTGGAAATCATGCATAATATTGTTGCTTTGAGAAAAGTCCTTATTTTGCTTATATTCCTTCAAAATAATAACATGATGCTAGTATTCAATGAGAAAACCTTTTATTCTATAAAGAAAAAAGGGGATAATTATTTTAAATGATAATAGAGCTTCAGTTATAAATAATAGTTCAATTATTTTAAATGATAATTTAATAATGTTAAAAGAAAAAATAGTTTCAATATATATATATATAATGGTTGGTTTAGCTTATATGTTGAATGGCTCTTATTAAAAAATTATCAAACTTCCTCATAAATCAATGAGATATTTAACATTTATGAGAACTTTACCAGTGACAAGTTTGATTAGATGGGGGTACCTACCAATGTTGAAAATAGAGATAGCTCTATTTATGGTAGGTATTATCAAGAGATTTATTAAAAGGTAATAATCTAATGTTGGCTATCACATTGGAGTAGTTGGGAGGAGTTATGACGGATGGTGGAGTTTTGTAGAGGGGATAGATATATAGGGGAAGGAAGGAGAGGGAGATTTTTGGGAAAAGAAATAACTCATTATATGTAAGATATGAGGGAACCGCTTTGAGAGGTAAACAACTCACTATGTGCAAGAGCTGAGGTAACCGCGTTGAGAGGTGAACGATTCACTACGTATAAGGGAAAGTGAGCCATGTTGATGAGTGGTCGAGCAATAACAATAATAAAGGAGCTGCTACAATGTTAGTAAAATAAAGGTAAAAAAGAGCTAAGCTCATGTAACGTTATAGGTTTGTTGAAAACTTGTCTTTCATTTCCTTAGAAAATAAATAAACTAAGCCATTTAAAGCATTGGATGATGTTTCCTTATGCTTGACCCGGTTGGGTCTGTATTTATTTGGACTATATATATTGATTTATTTTGTGATGTTGTGGATTGATTTTCCTTAATCAAAATCCTTTTGCTATGTCAATTATGTGACCCTTCATGCTTCCTAGGTCACTATGTGTTAGTAAATCCTATGTACTGGGGTCACTATGTATCTTTGGCTTAACTTGACCATTGAGAAAACTTTTAATACTCTTACTTGTATCAATGTTTCCTACTGGACGGTATCTTGAATCAATTTCTTGCATGGTTATCTCTACCATCATTACTATGAGAAAACTCCAAAACTTATTACATATCCTATTTTGAATATGTGGGTAAATCAAGTGTTGGATGTCACCGTGTTGACCTTGTCATTCCATGGAGGTGTATACCCTTTGGATATTTGTATTTTTCCTTCTTTGACTGGAGTAAATGGTAATCTGGCATTCCCTTCTACCTATGTTAAGGAGGGGAAATTGTCTCTCCAATGGTGAATAATATTTTAACCTTGACCATTTGGTTATGTTTTAACAATGAATTGTTGCTTTAGTTTGAAGTTTGAAGGCTATTGAAGGATATGTTTATTTGATTAAATTAAAGAAAGTATTATTTAGTTATATTAAATAAAATATTCATGAGTTATTTGATTAAATTAAAGAAAAGCAGTATTTAGTTGTATTGAATAAAATATTCATGAGTTATTTGATTAAATTAACGAAAGTAGTCTTTAGTTGTATTAAAAAAAAAAATCATGAGTTATTGATTAAATTAAAGAAAGCAGTCTTTAGTTGTATTAAATAAATATTCATAAGTTTTTTGATTAAATTAAAGAAAGCAGTATTTAGTTGTATTATATAAAGATTTATGAGTTTTTTATTAAATTAAAGAAAGCAGTCTTTAGTGGTATTAAATAAAATATTGATGAGTTCTTTGATTAAATTAAACAAAGCAGCCTTTAGTGAAAGCACGAGATTCCGGAAACAAAAGAAACACTAAAGTTATGCAATGCAAAACAAAATGTAACACTTTAATCCTATGAATTTGAAATGCATGAAATAAGGAAAAGAGACGAATTGATACGAAAGGAAAGAGGTATAGAAGCATAGCCCTTTTTATTTATACTCTCTCAATATCGGTTACAAAGACGTCTCCCATCTTTTCAGGGGCTAGGAGTGTTAGAATGTTTTGGTTACAATAGTGACTAGTGTTCCTCTTTCCGCATGCCCACATTTGAAATGGGTGGGCCAAAATGTTGCCGTTGTTGGTGTTGATGAATCCTTGATCCTTGCTGCTCCTCCTGCATTCAAAGAAACAACAAAATTTTTAGTAGCACCTGTGACAAAAGACGAAGCGTTTGATCTTAAAACCAATGATAAATGCATGCAAAAGATTAATTACAACGATAAATAAACCAGTTCAAAACCGTCTGCAAATTTAAAAGGAAGCAGAGAACATTACCAGAGGGCCATTGCCATAAAAACAGTCAGGAAATTGGCTGTCAATTCGAATTCATCCCTGGTCGGGACGGATTTGACTGTAATTCGTCCCTGGGTAGGACGAATTCGCCTACGATAAAATGCCGAAGTAATTCTGCCCAAATGTCATGTCTCGGGATCTCCAAAAGACCTGCAAACATAGGGGTTAGCTAATTGGTGGCATTTTGGGATGACCCAGATGGTCGGATTTCCCCAATTTGACCTCCATCAATGGGAATTTGACATCACTACCTGCCAGTTAGTGAGGACAACAAAACGACAAAACGTGATATGATTTGATCAAAACCTTCTAAAATTGAAATTATGAACTATCTAAACAGTATAAAATGGAATGGAATATGAAAAAGTGGCAAAATAATAAATTAAAATGAAACTAAGAAATGCGGGGCACCAGGGTGGGCCGCCCACCGTTAGAACTTGATTTCAGCACCAATCCACTTGGGATGGGCCCAAAATCTTTTGTAATGGGTTGTCGGTGAATTGGTAGATCAATGTGGTCAAATGTCGGTTTTTGGGTCCGGATTCACACTTCCAAAAGACACCCAATAACCTCTCTTACAAAGATATCAAGGATGTGGAAGAGGTGAATCAAAAGGGTAAAATGTGGTATTCGATTTGGCAGCACTTCGTTGCTTGAAAATGCCTCCAACTTGTCCCTTTTTTTTGGGTGATGAAGCTCACCATTTTATAGACCCAGGGGGTCTCTTTGGAGGGGCATGCATAAGCGCCATGTGGCAGTCATGCCTTCCCATGAGGGAGGAAAGTCCTCCATGACTTGGGCTTCCATGATTGCCCTTGTGACAGTCCTCTAACATCCAATCTGCCCACCTACATGCGCATGAAAGGTAGGAGGCATTAATTGACTGTCCTTGGCTGCCACTTGGCGCCATTGTTCTTTTTTCCCGTTGAACCTGGAATTCGTATTGACCTAGGAAGAATTTAGAATTTGTCCCTGGGTGAGATGGATCCCAATTTGAATTCGTCCCTGGGCGGGAAGGATACTGAGCAAAGTGCCTGAATGTGCCAAATTGCCTTCTGACCTTACAAAATTGCTACAAAAGTGGTTAGGACCACTTTTTAACCTCTGAGGGCTGCCCTAGGGGCTGTGTGTGTCAAAGTGATCAGTGTTTGCGGTCACATAATCGAATTGGTGTTGTTTTGGTGTCTATAGATGCCCCTTTTTGGGATGCGCTGTGCATGGTGCAGTGTCGAGCAAAAATAGATAACCAAAGCACTAATGATTAGGGTTTCTTGGTAACCTAACCAAATTTTGATGCCCCAAGTATGGAAAGGGCATGCATTCTTGAATCCTTGCTTCTGACAAGCTAAGGAATTTTATTTCAAGTATTAACCTATTTTGGTGAGGTGTGACTTGAGCTTGGTCATTGATCAGTCATGAATAGGCAAAGGGCACAACATTTTGTCCACGAGGGAACCTTGTGTTCATGCTTCGGGAATGCCAAGTGTTTGATCAATTTGTGATTATTGCTTGTTTACTGCCCCAAGTAGGAGCGTGATTGTCTTTGTCAATGATTCTTTGAATGCATGTCATTTTCCTTAACTGGGTGTGTTCTTGTTGATTGGTGACTAAGTGTGACTACCCCCTCAAGCGACGAATCGATGAGGGAATGACCTTCATGAGAAAAACGACGAGTCGCTTGACCCAATATGACTTGTGCAAAGGTGCATTTATATGGTTTAGCATTAAGCATGTGCAATTTTTCTGACATTTAGACCTATTTTTGGTGGGTTTTAACCCTTTTGGCGACATCGTAATGGGGTGAAAGTGTCGACAATTCGTATTCCCGTGGAGCAGTCTGGCTATGGTAGCCTTCTTGGTGAAGTAGGAGAGTGACAATTTGAGCCTCGACATCGATTTTCTATGCCAAGAGGTTAAGTGCAAGAGCACTTGTGTCCGACAATGTTTATTGCTGTTTGTTTTTGTGTTGCATTTATTTTGTTGTTTTTATTGTTTTTTGTGGTTTGTTGTTTTATTGTTTTTGAGTGGGTTTTGACCCTTTTGTGACATCGTTTGGGGGTGAAATTGTCAAAAATCCATCTTCCTGTGGAGCGGTCCGGCTATGTTAGCCTTCTTAGGGATTAGGATAGCGACAATGTAGACCCCGACATCAGTTTTGCTATGCCAAAAGGTTAGGTGCAAGAGCACTCTTGTCTGGCAGTGTTCATTGCTTTTTGTTTGTGTTGCATTTTTTGTTGTTTTTGTTATTTTGTTGTTTTGTTGTTCTAATTTTTTTTTTTTTTTTGTGACACCATTTGGGGATTAAATTGTCAAAAATCCATCCTCCCATGGAGCGGTCCGGCTATGGTAGCCTTTTTCGAGAGTAGGGTAGCGACAATGTAAACCCCGACATCAGTTTTCTATGCCATTGAATGTCAGGTGCAAAGGTGCCTTTGCTCGGCACTTTTATTGCTATTGTTTGTGGATATTTGCTATTTTTGTTGTTTTGATTTTCTTGCTTTGTGTATATGTCATAATTTCATGTTATGCACAATGATTGATGTTGATGGATGCATGCTACTTTGTATTGATGTATGCATATGGTATGATAAATGCGAATGTCGTTGATTTATATGATAGGTAATGGAATGGATGAAATCATTTATTGATAACCTTGCATTGGCACCATAGACTATATAGGACTTATGGCTTTGTGTACTGGGTGATTGCTGTGGTACATGTTTTTGTGTATATAAGTTGCTCTTTTTTTTTTTTTTTTGATGGTGATATAAGGATGGATTATATACAATGGTTGGCATAGAATGTAGCTAAGTGTTTTTGATACTTAGATGGTTTAACTAACTAGCCAATACTATACTATTGTCTTACAAGATGTTTGAACAAGGTATGAATCGTGCTTGTTTTTGACCAATTTATTTCACATCCCTATGTGTGCAATTGGGTTTATTTATGTGGTATTTGAAGAGAATTACAAAAACATATTCTAGAAATAATGCAGAAATAATAACTAAGGAAATAATGACACCATTCAATGCACATATAACACACAAGATTTACCCTGGTTCACCCGATTTGGGCTAGTCCAGCAAACAAGAGTCTATCCTCCTTGATATATTATTCTCTCTCTTGTCCCTCAAATGGGGCATTACAATAATTATATAAGGAAACTCATACAACCCTAAACCACCAAGTGGTATTAGGGTACCGTGGATACAACATCATGGGCTAAACCACCCACACCCACTAACCACCCACCAACCGTGGGAATCCCGAGGGCCGCTCCAAAAGTAGCGATAAAAGTAGGTGAAAAATTTTATAACAACAATCCTCTAAAAATTTAATAACAACATTAGTGGTTGCATGCTTTGTAGGGATCACTTCAGTCCACCTATTGTAGTAATCTATAGTTGTAAGGATATATTTATGAGAATAAGCTGAGTTGGGATTGATAATCCCAAAAACCTCTAATCCCCATTGTGTGAAATGTCTTGCCTCCACTACATATTGTAATGGCATAGCTGCATTTCTTTCTCTATTGGCTACAACTTGATATGTATGGCAAGATCACACATGATCATGTGCATCCTTGAATATATGGGGCTAATATTATCCTACCCTAAGAATCTGGTGTGATGTTGCATTGGCTGACCCATGTCCAGTTCCATACTTACCATGGAAGTCCTTGAGCACTTGGGTCACCTCTTATTGGTTAACACAACGAAGGTAAATCCCTTCATGGTTCCTCCTATACAAAACATCGGACTTAATTAGAAAATTTGGAGATTTTAAACATAAAGCTCTAAATTGAGTAGAAGTGATATGTAATGGTCACTTACCATTTAGCAAGAAATATATGATATCAACATACCAATCATCTTTAGTTCTGTCTTCCACATTGTAAAGTTACATGATATTGATGGATCAATTTCTACCATTGATTTGATCAATCCTTGTCCACGAACTATTTTCATAGGTTAGATTTTAAATCAAATTATTGAAGAGTGTAAATCCATTTTCTTCGTCTTTCACCTAGTTCATTTTGCAAAAACATAGCCTTCACAACAGGGTCAGTAACAACAACAAAAAAGCTACTATGCACTATGTAATATCTGAATTTTTTTATAGTTTTGAATAGTACATATGGTTTTTTATATAGGACTTAATATCTCAATTGTGCATCCTTCAATGGAGCACTCAAAAAGGTGATAGGGTTTTCAATGTTACCTTCACTATTTTGAGTTAGGACACTCGTAAAGGAATTATCTAAAGCAAACGTGTAGACATAAAAGGGCTTTGAATAATTTAAACTGACTAAAATAGGGGCCCTAGATATAGCATATTTGATGCTCTTGAAAGCATCCCTATTTTAATTTGTCCCTTTAATATGAGCATCCTTTTTTAACATGTCATTCAAGGGTTTGGAAATCTCTATGAAACCTGAAATGAACTTCCTTACGAAATTGATCTTGTCGAATAAGGATCATAACTCTTTCCTGCTATTGGATGGAGGGATGTCTTCTATAGTAGCTATTCATTATGGATCAATAGAAATCCCTTCCTTCAAAATGACATGATGATGTTGCGCGACAGGCACGGTTAGACCAGCTTACGTTGTTTGACGAACGACATGTTAATGCTCTCGAGCATTTACGTATCTATCAAGAGCGACTTAAGAAAGCTTACAACATGAAAGTTCACCTGACGGACTTTCGGGTTGGTGATTTGGTTTTGAAGGAAAACCAACAGAACTCTAGTTTGTCGTCCCACCTAAGGGACAAGTTTGCGGCAAATTGGTTAAGTCCATATGTCATTGATAGAAAAATAGGACCCGGGACATACCGGCTAGCCTCTCTTGATGGAATCAAGGAAACAGAACCCTTGAATATCAGTCATTTGCGACCATTCCATATCTAAGAGAGCTATATCCTAAGAAAAAAAAATGCTCCAAGGATCTCTAAAATCACTTGGTCAATCCCAAAATGCTCCAAGGATCTCTAAAATCACTTGGTCAATCCCAAAATGCTCCAAGGATCCCTAAAATCGCTTGGTCAATCCCAAAAATGCTCCAAGGATCCCTAAAATCACTTAGTCAATCCAAAAAATGCTCCAAGGATCCCTATAATCGCTTGGTCAATCCTAAAACATTCCAAGGATTCCTATAATCGCTTGGTCAGTCCCAAAATGCTCCAAGGATGCCTATAATCGCTTGGTCAATCCCAAAATGCTCCAAGAATCCATAAAATCACTTGGTCAACCCCAAAATGCTCTGAGGATTCTCACAATCGCTTGGTCAGAAATTCAAAATCCAAAAATCATAAAAAAAAAACAACAAAAATTTGCATCTCATTTCCAGGCATGCTCAAATTCATCAATAAAAGAAGCTCTTCTCGCATCTCATCTTCATATTCACAAAAACCAATCCATCAAAAATACACAAATATATAGCCGCATTAAGCATCGCATCCATACATTGCATATTTGTGGTCGTATAGGTCAAAGGCACCATAGACTGTAATTATTCTGCTAGTCCATCTTGTTCCACACTTTTCCATTTTACAAAACAAACAAACAAACGCCATTTACTGTTGTTTACCACAATAGAGTCAACGATCTTATAATGTATCAAGATTTTTCATCTTTCAATCGTCATTTTGCTTTCTAGACACGTAATGTACCAAGTCAGAAAGATTTTACGAAGGTAGAGTCATACTTGAAATACACCTTGTTACGTAACATCCCAACACAAATTAAAACACATAAAAATTCCTAAGTTGTGTGAACGAAAGATGAAACCTGCACAGTAATCCAGGTTACCATAAGAGAAACGGTTATCTTGCTTATCCCCCTATGCAAATGACCCAAAGAATGCTGAGAGTTGGCAAAAGGACAAGCATCCTCCCTACCCAATTCCCCAAGAATCCCAAAATTCTCAATAGTTGCAAAACATCAAAAATTTGCAAACGTCAAAACTCCAAAATTTGACATCCCACAGTGCACACGTCAAAAAGCACAAAAAATAGTGACTCTCGTCACTCCATATCCAAATCCCTTGCTCAAACGAAAAATTTATAAAAAATAAACAGTGATTTTTATCACTACCAACGAGCAAGTATCCCAATACAATTGAAGAAAAGAAGAGAGTTGAACTTGAATCCCTGGAACTCTCAGCATTCCAACAGGTCATGAAGCAAACCTCAGTATTGGTTTGGTGGATAGCCTATCGGTCACTAGCGGTAAAATTCCCGCATGATGATATATGTCACATTAACTCGTGTATAGATCAATGTTTGCATGTGGATGAGCTAGATTATGGTATCCTAGATAGCACCGTAGATTAATCTGACTAAATACAATAAAGGAGTTAGTGGAGCTAATTAGGTGATCCTCAGTATAGGTTCGGTTGAAAGCCCATCTAGCATCGGCGGTATCCTGACAAATACCACATAAATGAACTCAATTGCACACACAGGGATGTGAAATAACTTGGTCAAAAACAAGTCCGATTCATACCTTGTCCAAAAGTATTGTAAGATAAAGTACAGTCGTGGCTAGTGAGTTAAAAACCATTCGAGTCTCAGAAAATCTTAGCCACATTTCTAAACCAACTACGCTACTTTTCATCCTTACAATACCATCAAAAAGTACAAAAAAAAAAACCACATGTATACATACCAAGTCATTTACCACAGCAATCGCCTAAAAGAAAAATAACAAAGTCCCAAACAGTCTATGGTGCCCTAACCAACCAAACACAAATTCATTCCATCCATTACATTTTGCATATCACATATAAATCAAAAACATTTGCATTCATCATAACATATGCATCCATCAAAAATAAATTAACATGCATACATCCATATTCATCAACCATCATGCATAAGATCAAATCATCACATGTGCATCAACAAAATAAATTCGGTATATATATATATATCATCAAAAAAATGCCCGCGGGCTACAAAACTGGTCCTCTGACCCCGCAATCATATAACAAAACCACCCAGCCTAAGGCGTCGACCACCATGATCACACAGGATCGGTGTGACGGGAACTACCCCCCATGGTGTGGGTCCTATGGGACCTCGCAGGGCAGCTACTGCTAGCCCCTACATCATGCCTACTACCACCTCCCTCATCCAATCACCTGTGATGAGAGGATGTTGACTGCTCAGTACCACTATCCCTCGTCTAACATGAAGATCCACCTCCCAAAGGCTCAAGTACCCGCCCCCTAAGGTGGATGATATCCCCCTCCAAATCCATCTGGTGCCAACACCACTCCACCTCCCGTCGACAGTACATTGCGACTACATTGTCGCACTACGCCAGCTGCATCCGTAAGAGATCCCTCTCCTGTGCAACATCAGTATCCCCCTCCTGCCAGTGAGATGCCACCTGTGTGCTCTCCCGCTCTACTAGCTGAGCCCGCAGGAGATCCCTCTCCCACAATGCATCCCCCAGCTCCTGGTCTCGCCTCTGCAGCAGCTCCACCAAACATGCATTCTTAGCACATACCCCAGACTCCATCTCCTTCGCATATGCCTGAGGCATGGGACTCTCTAGAATAGCAACCTGCTTTGGCTCCCATTGCTCTGTAATGTTTTGCATATCCGGCTGATTCGGAGCCCCCAAATCAACATCCTCACCCTCCACATCCACCATGTCTGCATCCTCCAAAGGAGCTACCCAATCATCACCTGGTGCCTCAGCACCCTCCCCATCCACTGTTGTTGCCTCTGTGCCTCCCAGTGGTCCCTCTCCCCACCATCACTGCAGTACCCACCACTGGTCATACTCTACGGTAGTCCCGATGTCATCCACGTTTGGGACATCGATCACCGCATCTGAATCTTCTCCCAGTGGCACGATGACCGGTCAGTCTAGAGTCCTTTCATCTCCCCGACGTCGATAGACCACGGGCTCACTAGGAAACCTCTGGCGCACCCCAAACTATCGTGTAACCTGACTATACGAGAAGAAATCATGCTTGGTCCCATGCTGCCCAATCAACCACTGCTCTCTACATACCCGTCGGAGCCACTCTCCAGCCTTCGGCCAGGCTAGACAGTCCCAATAATGGCACCAAACCACCTCCCCTGGAGTGATTCGAGAGAAGATATCGACATAGTGCCTTACGGCACCTGCCAACCATCGACTCTGTCCCTGCTCTCTAGACTATCGCTTGCATACCCTATCTCCTTATCCTCCATCGTCGGCCGTGTCATCCATGGTAACCTGGCTGGCCTCTCAACTGTTATGTGCTGCCAACCCCAACACTGCAATAGATAGATGCAGCTGATCCCCTTCTGCTGTTGGCAATGGACCTCATACAGCTCTCCATAAAGCTATGCCAATAGTGTCTGTCCCCATCTCAGAATAAGTGGTGCCTCTATCGAGAACTTTACCAACTACCAAACCAAATCCAGCAGGTTCCATGGGAACCTCACACCTGACGAGTCAGGTAACAGCATGTTGGACATGAGGCCCATAAGGAATGTGTTCCTCACGCCCAAAACCCCCCTCTTTAGCCACCATCTGACCAAAATCCTGCCAATCTGGCAATCGCCCTCTACCCTCTCTAGTGGATCCTCCACACCCAGATCCTCCCCATGCCTGAAGCATCTCGTCAGTATAGCTATCCGCTGGTCACGCGATGATGTCTTGATGGGCAGTCCATCTATCGAAATCCACAGAAGCTGATAGATATCCTCCAAGGTAACAATCATCTCCCCTATTGGGATATGGAAGGTGTTGGTCCACGGATCCCAAAGATTGATCAGGGCCATCAAATACGCCTGATCCGTGACCATAGGCTCCAATCAAGCCACCTACTTGAGCCCAAGGGCATCAAGCCACTCCCAGTCATTCTCGGTCAGTGCCCCCCATGCCTCAGTAAAAGCAGTGGGTACACGGTACCAGCTCCTAACAACCTACAAAAGAAAATAATTCAAAAAAATTAAAATCATGGAAAAGAACTGTACAACAATAACACGAATATACAACATTGCTTACCAATGTATAGCAAAAACAAACATAAAAATTTGTTAGGATCTCATCCTAACCCTTAATGTAATAACTTCCTTGATGTAATAATTCCTAGTGAACGTGGGTAGTACCCATGATTAATATTTTGTAATGTTCTAAGTTTTAGCTTAGGTAGTGCCTATGACAAATGGCACCCTTTTTTATGTAACACATGGTAGATAGGTGGCATTGTGCATGTAATTCGGTGGCATTGTGCATGTAATTCGAGTGGCATTGTGCATGTAATTCGGTGGCATTGTGCATGTAATTCAAAGTGGCACTATGCATGTAATTGGGTGGCATTATGCATGTAATCCGGTGGCATTTTGCATGTAAACCAACCTTGGAAGGAAACTCCTTAAATACCCGAAAGGGCACCAATGTAACCATATTTTGCAAAATTAATGAAGTATTGAAGGAGGTTGCCCCCTCGAAGAGGCCTCGATTCGTTCTATTGTGAGATTGTTCTTTATGCAAATTTTGTTATATTAATGTGATGTTTATGTGAGTTATTTCCAAGCAATTGTGTGAGAGTGTGTTATTTGAGTTTATTTTATAGCCGGATCTTAACAAGTGGTATCGAGCGCTTTCGGGGCCAAGTTCTCAACTGCAACGATTCTTGCCATCAAATCCGCCTGTTAGGTATAAATTCGTGTGTTTTTTCCATTCTATTTTTCCTTATTAAAAAAAATCCAAAAAAAAAAATACGTGTTTTTTTTTTTTCCAGACCAAAAACAAAAAAATATATTATTAGTTGAGTAGGTAGAAACCCCTACGGGGTTTTAAAATATCGCAAAGATGTCGTTATTGGCTAAGCTAGATAGCCCATAAAGCGTCTAGTGAAGTGAGGGGCGATCGGGCTCCAATACCTGGGCCTCGCAGGAACTCACGCACGGACTTGAGCTCCCACGTATCTTCGGGTATATTGGGAGACCATCTAGGATTAAACAAACTTTTAGCCATTAGGAAGCTTTTCGGCCTTGTATTACTCATAGTATATGGGACACAACATCCTAGACGATTACCCTCCCGTATTGTCAGAGAGGCAGGTAGTGTGCTCAAGGGTATGTGTGGAATCCTCCTTGAGTAGTGGCCTGAAATATTGGTCCGAGCACTATTGTTCGTCACTGTCGGTATATTAGAGGGCCTATGGGTGGTACATACTCCTATACTTAGCATTCCCCGGTTCTGTTAAAACTATAACTTGTAAAAAATGCAAAAATAAAAATCAAAATAAGAATCCAAACACCCCCGTTCGTAAGCCTGCATTTCAAAAGTGAGCATATGAGAAAGGAGTCCTCTACCAAAAAAATAACAAAAGGGACATGCATTCGGGATAAGCCATGAGGGTGACACTTAAGTTGAAATTTGAGAGTAATGACAAATTTAGGATAATAGTCGATAGTGAGAGGTCGAAATGGGAAAATTCATAGTCTTCGAGTCGAAGAACTATCATATTAGTCACCCAAAATAGGGAGAATCTTGAGTGTGAAACACGACCGCTTTCGAAATTGGTAAATAAAAAAAAGGGTGCCAAAAAGATGTTAAGAGATATATCTCATTGTGACCACCTCCCCTCTGATCATTTTGATATATAGCACGTGGCACTTACTAAAAAAGTAAGTCAAAAAATTCAATTCTATTTTAGTAACGGTCACAAAAGGTCAAAAAATGGCCGGGGTACTGTGGACACGAAGAACTAGAACACTTAGATTCCCTAACAAAAGCCATTGAGAACTTGAACTCGACTTTTCACTCCATAAGGGAAGAAGTCCAAGGTCTTGCTAGAGCATGAGGCCACTAGCAATCTAGAAGAAGCATTGATAAGTGGACAAAAAGAAGAGAACCACCCAAATCAAATACCAAGGAGAGTTCTACAAGGAACGTGACCATGATACACCCTTGGAATGCCCAAGTGGACTTTCCCAAAGGGAAGGATGGATGGGTGGCTATGTCGGGTTGACCAAATCTTTCGACTTCATAATGTACCCATATCGTTTTTAATGGGTTTTGTCTTACCTACCCAAATCTCTCTTGGGAGGATTTTGAATCCCAAATACTCACTCGATTTGGTCCTAGTGAGTTTGAGGACTTCACGAGACCTTATCCAAACTACAACAAATGTGGAGTACCAAGATCAATTTGAAAAATTGGCCAGTCGAACAAGAGGATTGAGTGAAGGGTTCTTCAGTTGTTATATCAATGGGTTGAAGATGGAACTCCAAGAAGTCAAAATGTTGAAACCACGAACTATGATGGAAGCTATCTTTTGGCCGTGGGGCGAATCTAAACACTCCCCAAAGACACCCATCAAAGTTTTCTCAAGATAGACCTTCATTTCCCCGAGAGCCCAACACCCGGATGATAATAAACTGAACCCAAGCGCCTCACCACCGAAGAGATGGATGCACGTCGTACCAAAGGATTATGCTACAATTGTGATGAAAAGTTTTTCAAGGGGCAAAGTGTGCACAAAAATTGTTCTTGATAGATGTTGGAGAACCATACGTTGCGAGAGGATGAGGAGGAGGACCCTCCGAAACAACTCCCCACAAGAAGAAGGGAAAGGAACTGAGACATCAATTACAATCCATGCCCTTGGGATTACTACTCCTCAAACCATGAAGGTTAGGGATGTTTCAAGGGCCAACGTCTTTCCATCCTTTTGGATTCGGAGACGCACAACTTCATTGACCCTAGAGTTGCTCAACGGGAAAATTGCTATATCCATAATTGTAATTCCTTTGAGGTCATGGTAGCCAATGGGGGAACCTTATCTTGTAAAGGAAAGTGTCACAATGTTAAAATCAAGATAGGGGATTATGAACCCGCGGGACATGTTTGCCCTCCATTTGGGTGGATATGATATTGTTTTGGGATGCCAATGGTTGAGTACGTTGGGCACTATTAGTTGGAACTTTGCTAAAATTTGGATGCAGTTCTTCTAGAACGGACAAACACACATCATCAAGGGCTCCTCGATAGGAACACCTCAAATTATCGAAACGGCATGGAGAAATTTCTAAAGAAATCATCATGTGGGGTCATTACACAACTATTCTCCATCCAGCCATCCACATATCCAATGGGTGAAATCCCACAAGACATGCAATAGATTCTCCACAAACATGAGGCCATATTTTCAGAACCCATCACACGACCGCCTCGCTCTCACGACCATGCCATTCCATTATTGTGGACCCGTCCCAATATCGGACCACCTTATGAGCGACTCAAGCGCTCCTTATTTTGGAAAGGTAGGAAATAGGACCTTTTGTGGTGCACTCTTGGGCACTCTTCCACCCTTGCCGATCGGATCGGGTTGGATGACACTCTATGGATTTCATAGAAGGGATACCTAAATCTGGAGACAAGTCTATTATTTTTGTGGTAGTGGACCGCTTTCAAAGTATGCTCACTTTTGTGCCCTAGCCCATCCTTACACAACATTCACTATTGCCCAAATTTTCCTTGAATCCATATTTAGCCTTCATGGCATGCCAACCTCCATTGTATCGACGTGATCCCAGCCTTACTAGCATTTTTTGGCAAGAGTTGTTTAAGTTGTAGGGGACTCATCTCACAATGATTTTAGCCTACCATCCGCAAACGGATGGTCAAACAAAGGTTGTTAATAACTACTTGGAAACCTACCTTCGCTACTTGCCTTCGATCATCCTACTCATTGGGAAAAATGGCTTTCTTGGCGATGGTGGTGTGGCAACACTTCCTATCATCCCCCCCCGGGGGGGGGCCGGGCACCCTTCCACTCATGCCTCCCTCCTACATTTCGGTCTTCTCCCGGTTCGGTGGCATGGACTTCTTTCCTTGGATGCTATCTTGGAGAGTCCCTCCATCAACTCCTCATTTTTAGCTTTGAGGACAAAGCTTCTTCAAGGAGAAGGGCATGTTAGGATCTCATCCTAACCCTTAATGTAATAACTTCCTTGATGTAATAATTCCTAGTGAACGTGGGTAGTACCCATGATTAATATTTTGTAATGTTCTAAGTTTTAGCTTATGTAGTGCTATGACAAGCCCCTTTTTTATTAACCAGGGGGGAAGGGGGGTTGGGGTGGGTAATTGGGTGGCATTGTGCATGTTATTCGGGTGGCATTGTGCATGTAATTCGGGTGGCATTGTGCATGTAATTCAAAGTGGCACTATGCATGTAATTCGGGTGGCATTATGCATGTAATCCAGGTGGCATTTTGCATGTAAGCCAACCTTGGAAGGAAACTCCTTAAATACCCGAAAGGGCACCAATGTAACCATCTTTTGCAAAATTAATGAAGTATTGAAGGAGGTTGCCCCCTCGAAGAGGCCTGCGATTCAGTTCTATTGTGAGATTGTTCTTTATGAAAATTTTTGTTATATTAATGTGATGTTTATGTGAGTTATTTCCAAGCAATTGTGTGAGAGTGTGTTATTTGAGTTTATTTTATAGCAGGATCTTAACAAAATTCAAACAAAAATAAATTTTCAGTTCTAGGGTTTCTAATCCTAACTGATTAATTTAAAAACAAAAATTCAAAATTCAAACAAAAAAATAATAATGTTTCAGTTCTAGGGTTCCTAATCCTAACTGATAAATTCCAAAAAATTAAAACAAAATTAAAAAAATTAATTTTTTAGACTTAGGGTTTCTAATCCTAACTGATTAATTTAAAAACAAAATAAAAAATTCAAAAAACAACAAACATTAAGTCTTAGGGTTTTACGTTTCGTTTATCCTAGGGTTTAGTTAAAGCAATAAAAATTCTTTACCTAGGTTTTGCGCTACGTTTAGTTGTACACTAAGTCTTAGTTGTCTTCAGCTCAGTTTCAGGGTTTAAGTTTTAAAATTTTTGAAAAACATCATCACAAAAATAATTAAACAAAACACTTGCAGTCTTAAAAAACAAAAATAAACTCTGGGAGCACTACTCATGATGGATGGGAAAATATCGGCAGTGCTTCGCTTCATAGAATTAACCTCTTCCTCCCTACAGCTCCAAATCGCAAGAAAAATCAGATGCAAATGAGCCCAAAACCTAGTTTTTGCCCTTAAATAAGCCTTTTGAGCTTGAATTCATCCTCCCCTAGGACGAGCACTCTGGTTAGCACTAATCCCTCCTAGGGACGAATTCTAAAGCTAGGATTCGTCCCACCCTGGGACGAATTCAGGGCAAAAATTTCAAAAACATCAAAAAATGAACAAAAATGCATTAAAAAAAGCTAATAAATTTACCCAATGAGAGTGTTGTTGCACTTGACATCCCGGACATGCAAAACAGATGTTGGGGTGACAAATTGTCATTATCCTACTCCCTAAGAAGTCTATCTTAGTCGGACCGCTCCACGAGAAGATGGATTTTTGCCAATTTTAGCTCCAAAAAGCGTCGCAAAAAGGGTTACCACCCACCAAAAGCAGGTCTAAATGTCAGAAAAATTGAATATGCTTAACGATAAACCATCTAAAGGCACCCTTGCACAAGTCATCTTGGGTCAAGCGACTCGTCGTTTTTCTCACAAAGGTCATTCCCTCATCGATTCGTCGCTTGAGGGAGTAGTCACACTTAGTCACCAATCAACAAACACACACCCAATCAAGGCAATGACATGCATTCAAAGAATCATTGACAAAGATAATTCCGCTCCTGCTTGGGGTAGTAAACAAGCAACAATCATAATATGATCAAATCACTTGGCATTTTGTGAATCATGAACACAAGGTTCCCCCCGTGGACAAAAGGTTGTGCCCTTTGCCTATTCATGACTGATCAATGTCCAAGCTCAAGTCACACCTCATCGAAAAATGTTAACACTTGAATTGAGTGCCTTCACTCGTCAGAAGCAAGGATTCAAGAATGCATGTCCTTTCCATGCTTGGGGCATCAAAAAGTTGGTTAGGTTACCAAGAAACCCTAATCATAAGTTCTTTGGTTATCTATTTTTGCTCGACGTTGTGCCATGCACAACGCATCCCAAAAAGGGGCATCTGTAGACACCAAAACAACACCAATCCGATTATGTGACTGCAAACACTGATCGCTTTGACACACATAGCCCCTAGGGCAGCCTTCAGAGGTTAAACAGTGGTCCTAACCACTTTTGAAGCAATTTTGGAAGGTCAAAAGGCAATTTGGCACATTTAGGCACTTTGCTCAGTATTCGTCTCACCCAGGGACAAATTCCAATTGGGAACCGTCTCAGCCAGAGATGAATTCTTAATTCTTCCTGAGTCAGGACGAATTCTAGGTTCAACGGGCAAAAAGAAGAAGGGCGCCAAGTGGTAGTCGAAGACAGTCAATTATTGCCTCTTGCCTTGCATGCGCGAGTAGGTGGGCAGATTGGGCATTGGAGGACTATCACAAGGGCAGTCATGGAAGACCAAGTCATGGAGGACTTTCCTACCTCATGGGAAGGCATGACTGCCACATGGCGCTTATGCATGTCCCTCCAAACTTTCTCACCCAAAAGAAGAAAAGTTGGAGGCATTTTCAAGCAATAAAGTGCTGCCAAATTGATACCACACCTTTACCCTTTGGATTTACATCTTCCACATCCTTGATCTCTTTCGCAAGAGAGGTTATTGGGTGGCTATTGGAAGTGTGAATCCGGACCCAAAAACCTGACATTTGACCACATTGATCTACCAATTCTCCGAAAACCCATTCCAAGAGATTTTGGGCCCATCCCAAGTGGATTGGTGCCAAAATCAAGTTCCAACTGTGGGCAGCTTGCCCGGGCACCCTGCACTTCTTAGTTTCATTTGAATTTTTTCTTTTGTCACTTGTTTATATTCCATTCCATTTTATACTGTTTAGATAGTTTATAATTTCGATTTCAGAAGACTTTGATCAAATATTATCGTGTTTTGTCAATTTTGTGGTCCTCACTAACTTTCAGGTAACAACATCAAATTCCCATTGATGGAGGTCAAATTGGGATAATTTGACCATCTGGGTCATCCCAAAATGCCCCTAATTAGCTAAAACCTATGTTTGCAAGAATTTTGGAGATCCCGAGATGTGACATTTGGGCAGCATCACTTCGGCACTTTTGTCATAGGCGAATTCATCCTACCCGGAGATGAATTACAGTAGAATTCATCCTGAGCAGGGACGAATTCCAGTTTGATGCGAATTGGTAGTTTTTGTCCGACTGTTTCGATGGTAGTGGCTCTCTAGTAATGTTTTTTGGTCTCTGTAAAAATTGCAGGTTATTTGGAGTCATTTTATTCATCGGTTTAGCTAATCTTATGCATGCATTTTTCATTGGTTTTCAAGATCAAATGCTTTATCTTTTGTCATAGGTGCTACTAACGAATTGTTGTGTCTTTGAACATAGGAGGAGCAGCAAGAATCAAGGATTCATCAACGCAAGCGGTGGAAACACTTTGGCCCGCCCATTTCAAATGTGGGCATGCGAAAGGAGGAATACTAAGTCATGATTGTAACCAAAATTCATTTAATGCTCCTAGCCCCTGAAAATGGAGGAGGCATCTTTGTAACTGATATTAAGAGAGTTAAATAAGAGGGTTGTGATTTCTCCACTTTCTTTTGTCTCCGTTCAATTCGTCTCTTTCATTCCATGCATTTCACATTTTAGGACTTAAGCGTTAATTTTGGGTTTTGAATGCATCACAATAGTTTTCCTTTCAATATTTCAGAATCTCGTGCTTTCACTATCCACCCGATTGCACACCGAATTCGAACTTCGATGCTTTTGACCAACGTAGTCAAGCATTGACCAGCGGCTTCTCAGACTTAGCACTTTTTTCTATGCATATCTCGATTGTGCACATCCTCTGTGCACAACCTGACTGTGCACTTTCCCCGTGTGCAACCCAACTACGCTCACGCAGCTTGATTATGCAAGTTTTGGGTGCTCAACATGACTGTGCACTTTCCTCATACGCAACCTGACTATGCTTGCACAACTCGATTGTGCAAGTTTCGAGAGCATAGCCCGATTGCGTAAATCTCAAGAGTGTAGCCCAATCACACAAGTTTTGAGGGCATAACCTGATTGCATAATAATCGAGAGTGCAGCCCGAGTTTGGCTGTGCAGCCCAACTGTGGGCCCTCCTGTCGCCTTGCGCTCCTGCTCCTGAACAACAAAAATAAATTGAAACTACAAATTGGTATAAAAGCTACTAATTCGTTAATGTGGAGACCAAAGCAAAATGGCTTCCAGTAGCAACAACTTATAGTTGCAGATCCCGTGCTTCAACAGGAAGAATTACAATTATTGGAGAATCCAGATGAAGATCCTGTTTGGATCTCAGGAGTTGTGGGAGTTAGTCGAGAATGACTATCCAGAACTAGTAGATGCAGCAGCACTGGCTGCTCTCTCTTAAGCAGACAAGAACCTATTGAAAGAGAACATGAAGAAGGACCAGAAGGCCCTCTTCTACATCATGCAATAGGACGAGGAGTCTATCTTCCCATGGATCACATAAGCCACCAAGGTGAAGTAGGCCTAGGAGATTCTGGCCAGCTCGTACCAGGGCATCAATAAGGTAAAATTAGTGAAGCTACAGATGCTCAGGAGGGAGTTTGAAAATATACAGATGAGTGAGTCCAAGTCCATGAGTGATTTATTCATCTAGATGATGAATATTATCAACCAGATGTGGTTGAATGGATAAATCGTGCAGAGCCAAAGAACCATGGAGAAGATTCTCATAATTCTACCTCCCATGTTTGACTTGTTTGTGATATCAATCAAAGAGTCAAGGGATCTGACAACCCTCTCGATAGACGAGCTCATGGGTTCATTATAGACACATGAACAGAGGCTGAGTTGTTCATCTCAAACCTCTCTGGAGCAAGCATTCAGGGCTCAAGTCTCATTTCGAGACAGTGGTAGACAAGATTCCCACCATGGCACCTCTATTTCTCATGGAGGAAGAGGCAAAGGTAGGCATGGAAAAGGCAACAGACAAGAAGGACGGTCAAACCCCAGTGAAGGAGAGACTAACTGTAATTCCCATTAGCAAGGTGGAAGAGGAAGTTTAAAAAATTAGCAAGTTGGATATGGTCAGAAGAAGGACATGTCAAAGGTCCAATGCTATTTCCCTTAATTTGTATAACATCCCATTATCAACCCTTTGATGACTCCAACAGATGATTTTGTACCTTATTACTCTATTGGAAAAATACATCTATCATACAGTGATATTACTATAAAGTGTACCTATATTGACTTTATTGTCATATGGTAAAATTACAGTTAATCTCGTATCATCTACTTCCATCTTTGGTATTTGGTTTACATTGGTTTCATGTATGCAATTTCCTGCACTTCAAACAACTGTTACAAAACTACACTCTAGTTTTCTTATAATTTTAATACCAAATGCATGGCATAGTGGTCAGTTATCATTTTAAATATCTTAGAACCCATTATTTCTTTCATCCACCATCTGGGTGGTCAAACGCATACTTTTCTAAGGAGTCAAAGTACTTAGGGAGGTTGCTAAAGCTACATGTGGTGGTTATACTTGGGATTCTAGGGCTTACTTGGTGGAGTTCCCTAATACTCATGTCAAAGATGAATATGGTGAGATTTAGGGAATATACATACTTAGATGTGAGGTTTCATCATCCTTGTTCTCCTCTAGCATAACAAAGTTTTAGGTTCTAGTGTTTTCGGGTGACTTTTGCCACCATTGCACCATAACTTCTGATTGGAAAATTCTAGAGTGTATTGTAATATTTATCAAAAATGAAAATAAAGAAAACATTATTTTGTTTGAACTTCCACTGGTTAGTTTTCAACTAACCTTAATTTATGTTTACAAATCCTAAGGTTTCACTTCTATTCATGACTATAGTTATTTAAGTTATGCAAATTGGATTAACAATTATAGCTCAAGTGAACCCTTAGTAAATCTAAACCTTTGGCTCATACACACTTGAAAATAAGGATGCTGAGTAATTTTCCAAAAGAGTCTAAGATACACCACTTAAAACCCATGCAGGAAGGTTCACTTAGCTCTTCCACTTTTGAATGACTATGGATATACTCATGGGGATGGGAACTCAGACATCATAATCTCAAGCACTAACCTTATCCTTATCAAGTATAATAATTTGAATGTTCCCTTAAGAATGATTATACTTATTGATGCATAGCAAGGCTTATTTTGGGTAACCCTTATGATATATTCATGAAACAATTAAGTAATTACAAAAGGATATTACTTAATCGTCATACCTCATGTTCATAAATTTATCCTATTTTTCTTTTATGGGTTCCACCCACTTCGATTTTTAACTTAGATCAATCTATAATTTGAAATCAAGTTGTTTAGATTATACCATACATTAATGTTTATGTAAATTTCAAGGTCAACCTCATTCAATTATCTCCTTAAGGGTTAACTATTATTATATTATAACATTAATCACATAATATTTCTATACAAATAAGGATTACGTTCCATTATATTTTGTATTATGCATCCATATAATCATTGAGTACATCAAGTACCAGTTGCTTGGAAGATAAAATAAAATAAGTACATCATTCATAATTATCCATCACACTTCAAAAATTAAATGACACAATTGTATATCATTAACATTTTGGAAATTAAGCATACATCCTTTACATCATGTTTACCAAATGAATAAATTTTCATAATCGAAGATATGCATAATATTTCATTAAAACATGTAACATATATCATTCTCATTTTAGAAATAAATGCAACATCCACCAGAAATAATAAATCAAACCATAAATTATTGACACATTTGTTTATCCTGGGAAACCTCATGGGGAATAAACCCAGCCTCCAAATATATATATTCCTCATATTTATAAAGTTAATATGTCAAGGTTACAATTATAAAAAGACATCTACATATCACTTTTGGTCAAATACAAGTAAAGGATTACAACTGTCCCATGTCAAATTTATGATGCCATTAAGGAATTTTCCAATTCCTTTATCTAAATCATTAAAGTATTCTCATACCAATAAGGAAATCATTTGTTCCATTAATATTCATAAGTCCATTAAGGATTCCTTTATAAGCCATGGTACAAGTAAATAATTTCTTATAATATCTTACATTGTTTATGAAAATCATTGGAATTATATTTTGGAGAAATCGTATTGATGTTAGAAGGAATTTCATGAATTCTTCACTAATGAATTCCAATATCATTATTTATAAGTGATACAAATTCAATCAACGAAATAAATTCCCATACCTTTAATTCATTAATAGACACTCATTTCTACACATAAATTCCTTCCCTTTCAATAAGATCATGTTTTTATAATTTTTATTTTAAACAAAAGGTTGTTTAGTCTAATACACCCCTTTAGACTAGAAAAGCATAATCATAATTATTTAATGAACTATATTTAATGTTAACTAAATGGTATATCATCATTTTAATTACTTGAAAATCTATTCTATGAAAGGAATTTCTTTTAATGGTCCCCATACCCATTTACAAAACCAATGGTTATTCAAGTGATTTCATCTCTAGTGGTTATCTATGGATTCACCAATGAATTTCCAAAATGGTTTTTAGACCAACCACTCATAGCATTCAAAGATAATCTGATGAATTTCCAAATGGTTATATTTTTTTTATCCAAGGATAAAATTACATTTCTTAACCCGATCACTAATTGAAGTTTCCAAAATGGTTATCATTGATTAAGTTTTTGAGGCAGATAGTCAGTTTTACATTAAAATATATCTAGAATTAATATCGTTACCTAACCATGATAGCATCATCATCCTAAATTTTCTCCCTATGAGTCTAATTCATGCAGAAACACGAGCACAAATCGTGGTCATTATATTAAGGAGAGTTCTTCCTTAAATACATCTCTATATACCTTGCATGGAGCATATGGGACAATGGACTCCCATGGCTCACCACTTTAGAACTTCATAGCACCGTGGGTCCATCGAGTGTGGTCTATCCATGTATGAACCAAAAAACCTTACACTTCTATTTATAGGGGTATAGTTATAACGAAGCTTAGACAATGGTTACTCCCATAGTAGCTTCATTTCTTGACAATCATAGAATAAATATAACTTTATCCCCCTGTTGGTCATTTCATTACTCATCGAGAAGTAATTTTTAGTGGTTTTTTCCTAACCCATCCATTAGATGAGTCAACAGGTGTAACTTAATTAATCCTAATAACCATGACACGTGGTAGGATCCAAGGAGTTGACTTTTTGTACATAGATAAAAGGGCTAAATATTTGAGGCTTCCTATGCACTTGGTTATAGCTAATATGAGCCTTAAAACATTTTAAAGTTTACTTTCTCCATTATCTAAAGTATGAGGGTTAAATCCCTCACTCAATTTGAATGAAGTTTCACTGTTGATATTGTGGTAACTTTGACTACCAATACAACAATAGCAAATCCTTTATTGGTTTCATGTCATGAGTTTGCATCCCTAGTGTCTGATGTTCAATACACACCAGTGGCTTGGTTTTTACCACCCCTCTTGTAGTTGGGGTTACTAAAAGGGGAATTTATTTAATTTGGCACTCCTCCATGTGAGACTGAACTCATGAAGTTTGAAACCCTTTATGTCACATCATCGAGCATCATGGTAGTTTCGAGTAGATTGTAGGAGACATTTCAAACTTTCTCAATTAAAGTAGATCAAGGTTTGATTTGGATGGTGTAGTATTCTAAGCTTGTTCTATGTTGTAATAGATGTAAATATGCATAGAGAGCACAAGACAGATACAAAGCATGAATCTACCTTTCAAATGGCAACTTCCATATTGTTTTCTAAATTTTATTTTTAGGGTATATATATTTGAGTCATATTTAAGATAGAATGGACCTATATATATGTTATTGGAGGCACAAATCCAACCATCCATTGCAAAGTTTATTATAAGCCTATTGTGCGAAATATGTATTGAATCACCTAAAATTTTCCATAGGAGTCTATGACTTATTAATATATGGATTACATGGTTAAGACACACTGTGTCATGTTACCTAATGCATGAATAACATAGGTAAATACAAATGTAGAAAATGATTCATTTTTATAGGAGTAAATATTTCGGTGTGAATCCAATTAACATTTTAATCAATCCATAACAAATTTTTATTCAGAATAGGGGTTGAAACCTTGTATTCCAGGCTCTCGCTAGATGGAAAGGTTTCTTGAACACCATAAATTCGATATGAACTCCAAGTACATAAAATTGATAAGAATTTAGATTCAAGAACCCAAGAATAATTTTTGAGGATATATATATATCTACAATCCAATAAACTTTAACAAGATTTAATGAGGGACTGTAACTCCTCATTTAAGTAAGTGAAGCTACAGACACATTAAGCTTGATAAGCAACATAGTTTACCCAATAGGCTCCAAACAAGATTTTAATGAAAAATAACAAGTGAAGGTACAAGAAGCTTTTATTTAGCATAGCAACCTCACCTAGATAAGATAAGATAATATTTAATTAAAACCTAATCAATGTAGAAAGATCCAACCTGATCTATCTTCTTTTGACAACCTCAAAGTGCTTCTCGAGTCCTCATATCTTCGTTCAAGAGTTTGTTCCTTCAATATTTCAAGATTACTTCTTTCTTAAACTAAGAAATATTTCAAGTCTTCTGGTTTCTGATCCACCCAAGGTGGAGAGCATACTCCCTAGACCATCAATATTTCCTTCCTCCTCTTTCTTTACAAAATGTCCTCTATTTATAGGACACTTCTCCACTCATGGGCAAAATAGTGGTCACATTATAATAATATTAAAAGTATTCCTTAGACACATTATGACTTATCATGTCTTGTATAGTATAATCAAAGGTAGAAAAAGGGTCCACTTGAGATAAGGTGAGTGTGTTATTTTTTTTTTGTGTCCCTTACAGTTCACATCCCTCTAAGACAAATCTAATTAAAATAATAGATAAGAGAATATTAATTTTCTCTCTACCAATTATATTATGCCATGAGGGAAAATAAGATAGGCTTTTAGTATTAAATAATACTAGTGCCTAATTTGGTCCAATAAAAATTAGAATTTTAATCTATAAATTAGATGCAATTATCCTAGTCATTAAACATTATACATCTTTTATTATTTTCCTCCTAAACCCCTTCAAAATTACTAAATTATATTTTTGTATAATTACTTAGGGTCTATGACTTCTTTCTCTAGAACATTAATTGATCACAAGACCAATTAATGTCCCATTGATAGGGTTTGAGGGTAATGGGTCATGACATTAGTTGAAAAAACCACATAATGGTGTTATATTACTTAGAAATATTTAAAATTGGATCTTCAATTTGATTCCTATATTTTTAATCTCTTGTTCTAATTCCATTTTTTATATAATACCACATGTTAATATTAGAAATATGATATATGATTATTTCAAAGTAGTTGAATAAAATAGTTATGACATAAAAATATAAAAATATTTCATTAGTAATTTATACAAACTTATCAAGATCATACTTATGCAATGTATTAAGTGGATATGTTGTACAAATGCTTTGATAATTAATTAAAAATAAAATAATCCTTAATTACAATAATAAATAAGATTAACAACATAAGTTAGAATCATGAAACCATAGAATACACACAATACATTTAATAATTTTATACAATTCTTAACCATAAGAATATATATGTAATTATTTAGTATAATATCGACCTTAAGAAAATAAGGTTAAGTTACATTCTTTAACACTCTTATAATTTAAATTAAGATGACAATAATTAAAAAGTTAATGAATACTATCCCATTTAACATGATCCTTGGTGGTATGGTTTATGACAATATGTAAAAGATCTATCTGAACTTCCCTTATCATCTAGTAGACGATATCATCCATTATTATTAAACTTGTTTTCAATATTCTATAATTATGCTAGATAGTTCATAATATAATAACCTTATTATTTACAATATATGTAAGAATTGATTTGATATATGATTACTACTATTATTAAAAAGTAAAAAATAAAAAGGAAGATCCAAACATGAAACCCTTCAACTCAATATACCATAGTTACCTCACACTAGCCCACCAAGGTAAGTGTTGCTAGGTGTTATTATAAATGCCTTGATTCTTAAAGATAAATACACCTTCTATAATCACATATTCAAGAGATACTAGAACCACAAAGCTACACAAAAATAAAAATTTATGGCATTAAAATACATAAGCTATAGCAACACAATAACTTCAAAAATATGTACTAACCAATATGCCAAACACCATACATATGATAAGATCTCTTTAATTTAAGTATAGTATTTGATTTATCTATGATACACTCATTTAAAAAAATGCATTTTATGGTTAAAATGGAGTACGAGAGTTAAGTATATTGAAATAGAATTATTATTTGGGTAACCTAAAAGCACCAAAAATTCCATGACAAGGGAGCATAAATAGATTGGTCCTTATGAAAGACTATAATACAACCCATATCCTAGATTATAAGATATAAATTCCCTTAAAGTAGTGAAGAGTAATCCACACAAAAATGGGATAAGAGTTATAATAAAAATATTAAAAACTCTCTAAATTTTACAGTCACTAATTTTGATGTTTGCGGATGTAGAATATTCCTCTATTGCTCATTAGGCAAAAGTGGCTTGTGAAAATATAGAATATATATTTCAATTATGATTGGAAGAAGGAATAGATGCTACATGAATTTTATTTATTTGACAATGTAAATATACACTATGGCTTATTTTTTCCCATGTTGGACTTTATAATACCTCTATAGGAATAAATAAAAGCAATCAGAACTCTAATTTAATGGTAAGAGTATAGATTACAAGGATATGTCTATGACATAGTATGATGAATGTGCTTAGTAATGCACACAAAAATAATGAAGATAAGTATCATATAGATATATTGGATTGTATATAGGTGTATAAATATACATTATACTTTGTCAATATGATACATGAGTTTATGAAGAATGTACTTAGGAATGCACATCAAAATAATGAAGGTAAGTATCATATAGATAGAATGGATTGTGTAGAGGTGTATAAATTCACATAATACCTTCTTAATATGATAAATGAGTTTATATTTTAAGGGTTATATTTGGTTCTATGTTGCAATTATTATCAATAGGAAACCAACCTATAGAGTTAATCCTATGAATGAGTTGTAACCAAGGGTAAACCTTTAGTTTCAAATACCTAAATTTTTAGTTAGTATCTTGTATTCACACCAATTATAAAAAAAAAAACATTAGTTCAAAGAGTCATCAATATATTCTCTTACGATATAATGAAAATTGAAAGAAAAATCACATTGATTATATATTTTTCCATTATTTTATCATTTTTATGGTGTTGAATTATATCAATCACATATTCAAATATTTTTTCCCCTTGAATTTTTATTTATATTTTATTGGATAGAATAAGAAATATCAAAAGGAAACCCAATACTTTCACAAACCTTGAAGGGGTTTTAAGGTTCTTCAAATCTTAAACAAAGAAGGGCCTCAAGAGGATAACAACAAGATAAATAGATAAAAGTAACAAGGTTAGATACATTAGCATATAGTAAAATATAGGAATAAACTACTAAAAATATATTTGGATCCCCTAGGATACAAACACACCATCCATAAGAGAAATAAATAGGATTTTGAATTCTTAGGTGAGACTCAAGATCCATTATTATATCAAAATCTTACTTCCACTACAATTTACAAATTAAAAGAATCCCACTCAAATTAAAATAAAATATTGAAATACCTTCTAGCCAAGATAAATAGGGGAATTCACTAATTCAACTTGCATCCACCATCTACCAAGGACTGAAACAAATTCATGAATGGAAAATATTTTGCTTCCATTAAAAAACTAAAATTTAAAAAATCCCACTTAAATTTGAATCCAGGGTTTGAACAACCTTCTCTCCTATCCAAAAAAGAAATTTACTCATCCAAATTTCAAAAACCAACCAACTAGGCCTCACTCAAAAAGTTTAAAGACTCTCCTACTAAAGAACAAAATTGTATGTAGTTGGCATGGGATTCCAAAGAACATGATGTAGGAAATATAAATTTAGGGAAAATTCATTTAAATAGAAATAAGAGAGGGGAGATTAACTAGGATATCCCACTCTATATTCTCATCACCCTAAATATTAGGGCCCAAAAAAATAAAAAAAAAATGGGTCAATTCTATCTTGATTTACATAGGGTCTATATTTTTCTAGAACATAAGTCTTACTTCCACCATCCATCCCCATGAGATGAGATTTGAGATAGAAAACAATCAAATAATTATCCACCAAATAACCTTTTTTTTAATTTAGAGTAGCTTGTAACACATTGAAAATGTCAATTTTTGATCCTCTATCCCTCAACTTTCTTACAAGGTATTCCTACTTTTCACACCACACCAACATCCACCCCACCTACTTTCACACCATACCAATATCTACTCTTGATAATTATTTGGGAGGGAGCTTCACCAGGATTCCCAAAATATACTTCTCTCTTATCATCCACCAAGGTCAAGGGGGATTTGAACTCTAAGTCAAAAAAATTATCTACCATGCTTGAGTCTTCCTTAGATGTTAAATAATCGAATTCATTTACATGAAAATGGATTTGAGAGAGAATAAAATCTAGGTCAACCTAGACTATTGAATCTATCAAATATGAGTCAACTTCAACTAAATATTATTTTGCAATAAATTTTAGAACATGAGATGAATCATCATTGACCATTATTTTCTCAACTGTATTTCCTAGACAATACTTACTCAATAAACACTTTTGGAGAGAATTCAACATAGACCTAAAATCCATATTCAATGTTCCTAGCATTTACACTTTTTTCCATAAATGTAAAAGTATCTACATTATTTTTTATTTTTATCAAGAAGATTGTAGTCTCTATAGCATTACAAGGATTTGAAGAACTCTCCAAAAGGTCATGGGAATCTAAAAATTTGAAGAATATTTGTGAACACACTTTTTAATTGTGTTAGAATAAGTAAATATTCTCTTAATTTCTACTAGGATAGACATACTTGAGTTTCCACTCCTCCATGTGTCAGGAGAACTCTCAGTGGTGTCTTCATCAGGTTTGATGAGTTGTTGTAATCCAATGGCTCTCAATGATCAATTAGTTCTACTCTTATTTTTATACTTTGTGTAATGTTTTGCATGTCTATATTGGAAAATTATAACATGGTATCAGGCCCAGGTTATATTTTTCTAGCATTCTCTCTTGGAGGTTCTAGGAGCTGGTTCTTTTATATTTTTGTTGGCTTCTATTTTTTTTAAAAACCTTCAATAAGATTCTCAATATGTTTTTTTTTTCAACTATATTTTTCTCAAATTATTATATGTATGTGGGCTATTCTAATATTATTTACCTTCTTAGTTAAATAAGGGAATATTCATTGTCTTCTAGAGTAAATTGTTTTTTTAGAAATCTTGCTCATTCTTTTTTCATAGATCTGTTCTAAAATACATAAGGAAAATATTCCTTTTTATTTTTTTTTAGAGATCTTCTATGAAATAATAATACAATAAATTTTTCCTTGTTTTTTACCCTAGAAAAAGACCTTATTTTTAATCGTATATCGTGATATAATAATATTATTTCCTATCATAATTTTTTTTTTTACAGGCAAAATATAGTCTTATTGCACTCAGAGACCTTAGAGAGGCTCGTTTTCATGCTCTATGAACCCCTTATTTTGGGCGCCTTAACTTCGAAATGTATAGGATCTTCTCTAGATATCTAGGAGTGTTCTCAAAGACCTCAAACGAAGGAACCTTATTTCATTCCCCCGACACCCAATTTTGGACATTGTAGGTAGCATGTGGCGTCTCTCTTCCACCACTCTATCTATTGGTGGAGTCCCTCTTTTTTTAACGTTGGAGCTAATAACTTTTTATTATTATATCTTTGTATTCCAACATCTGATTTTTTTAAATGCTTTTATTTCATTTATTAGAGGGATTTTTCAATAGTGTAACAAATATTTTTTTTGATGACCCTAATTAGAAACACCTCATACAAGAGTCTTACTCCTTAACGACACCAATCAACTCCCATCAGTTTGGAATTCGGTAAATGACTATCATTGGGTTCTTTTTAAGCTCGTATGATCATAACATATTACTCATTGCTTTCATTGGTTTCATTCTTTTTGCAAGATTAATTCATTTACAAAGCCAATGCTAGATTTTATTTTTCAAAGAGCATAGTTCTTTGTCCTCTCCTATTATTTTTTTATTACACATGTTTTATTTTTGAGAGAAAATTTGCTCTATTATAGGCATCAACAGAGATCAACTCAGCCAATCAAAACATCTTAATAGGACTTCACTACCCTTTCTTCCCAGGCTCCAAGTTCTTTAGTTTCGTCTCTAACCTTATTTTTGTAGAAAAATTATAAGCGAATTGAAACATCTTCAAGAGGACTGCATGCCAAATATTTCATTTTGATTCTAATAAAAATTTTTTTAGGTAATATAGTGAAAGATAAATTCTCTTCAAAAGAACTACACTATCTATTCTTCTTAGGCTCCAAAGTCTTTCGCAGAGTTTTTAAAAATATTTTTTGTAGGCTATTCAATGTGTTCCTATTTCAGGTTCCCTCTTCTGGGTGCCAAAATATTTTCAAGGGCTCATATTTGGTTATTTAGCATTGCACCAACCCTTCTTTTTTAGAATGATCATCTCTATTTTATTTTTGGTAGAAATCCCATCTTTGTTCTTCTGCAACGCCTTTGTTGCTGTATAAAATCCTTTTTTTTTCAAATTTTTTTCTTTCTATTTTAAAGGTTGACTCCCTTTTCCTTTTAAATTTCAAAGGCTTTAAACAATTCACTTGTAACCTATTTAATACAAACATATCTTTTTGGGGGGTTTTTCTAGTGCCTTGTTTTCACCAATTGCAGATCCAGGGAGGGTAACTTGTCTTTGTGTTTTCGTTCATTTTTTTCTGCATCCTTTCATTTTGCCTTTATATTTGCTATAATTAAATTTGCTTTACGTTAAAAAAATTACCTTTTCTTTAGAATAAGAATAAAAATAGCTTTAAAATTCCTTTTTGATATAAGTTATTAATCTTAAAAGGAAATATTTTTTTTTTCTTTTTCATAAAGAAAAAATTTATATTATATATCTTTAAATTAAATTTTATTTTTCATATATTCTTTAATATATAGTCCAGTTTAAATTAAAGAATAAGAATTTCTTGAATGTACTTTCTTTCATATATCTTGCTTAGTTCAATTTTTTTTTTTTTTAAAAGCAAAATTTATATGTTCAAAATAATTCTTCATTTGGTTTTCTAAACTAAAGTCTTTATTAAAATTCAAAATCTATAATATTGGTTCCAAATTATTTTTTTAATACAAAAAAAATTGCATATATACGATTAATAAGAAAAATAAAATTTATTAAATTTACTCTAAAAACACAAATATTATATCACCAATCACCCATATTGGTCATACTTCATAACTTATAGTTTCCCTCATGTAAGGATGAGTTATTAAGATAACCAATATAGGCTTGGTTGATAAAATCCTACGTTCCAAGTATCAATTCTTATCAATAATTATAGTTTCCATCTCGTAAGGGTGGGTATCTGACAAGATAAGATATATAGGCCTGTCATATTTGTAAATCCTTAAAAATTAACATCAAATATTCTCAATATACTTATAGTTTCCCTCTCATAAGGATGGATATTTTTGAGTTATTTGGTGTTCCTATATTTCTTTGGCTTATTTATTCTCATCTCCCTCATTGAATATCCCTTTCCAAACATTACTTATAGTCTCCCTCTCGTCAGGGCGGGTAATTTTTTGCGAATCGATATTTCTTTAAGGTTTTTGAAAACTATTTTCCACTGTATTCTTAAAATTTATAGGGGGAACTTTACCCAGGTGTTGTAGGTGAGCTGGAGAGGAGAGGGCAATCCTCCAAGGGAGGTCCCAGGTTTGAATCTCCATCCTACCAAAACGCTGAATTGGGTACCCAAAATCCAATTGATAATGTTGGTGCGGGTAGGGTTGGGTGTGACCCTTGGGTGACTTTTATGGTGTAGAACCCCCTGTTCGTGGTCTCTTAGACCAAGACGACCCCTAAAGGGTTTTTTCGCTTAAAAAAAAAATAGGGGGGGGAAATTTGGATTAACTTCAAAATGAATTCAATGAATACAATTGATCTTCTCACTCCTCATAACTACCATAAATGGAACACCAAAATTTTAAATCTAATTTCTTATAAAGGGCTCACTCAATTGTTAGAAGAAAAACAACCTGAGTTTGATAAAGAATATGAAAAATTTGTTTGCATAGGGAAAATGCATGAAACTATGGGTATTATTAGCTCTAATGTTCATGAAAGTTTGTGGTTTCACATTATGGATTGTAAAACCCCTCATGAAAGTTGGGAGAAACTAAAAACTTTGTTTGGAAAAGTAGATCAAGTTAGATCAATGCAGCTAGAACCAGAAATAACAATTTTATCTCCTGAAGACTTTAGCAGTATTGTTCAATTCTTCACCAAATTCAAATAACTCCTCACTCAATACAAAGGTAGTGAGAATAAAAATACTGACGAAGAATGCATTTATCTAATTATTTCTAAAGTAAATAGTTTATTTCAAATCTTTGCAACCACCTTTCTATCTACAACATATGCTCTTGGTGAAACCTTTAAAATGCCCTCTTTAAAAGAATTTTATGATAGAATAACTAGGGAAGAAACAAAATTTGCAAGATATGAGATATCTTCATCTTCCTCTTCCTCCAAAGCCTTAGTATCCTCCACTTCTACTAAAGAAAAATACAAAAATAAAGAAAGGAATCTCATAACTTGTACTCACTATAAAAATAATGGTCATTATCCAAACAAATTTTAGAAAAGATTACAACTAGATGCAACTATGAAGGATCAAAAGATAGACAATAAAAAGGAAATATGGAAAGCCCTAAATATTCAAGGAAAAACCTCCAATTCATTCTCTAATTACTGGGTTCTAGATTCTGGAGCCACTCATCACATGACTACTTCAGATGAGTCATTCTCTTCTATCTCCTCTAGTTCTACATGTAGCATAGAAGTGGGTAAATCTTAATTTATCCCATTCAAAGGAAATGGGGAGATAATAATTTATGGTGGCTCTATAAATAATTTTATCTATGTTCCAAACATTTCCAAAAATCTTCTCTCCATCTACCAAATTTGTACTTCTAGAAAGGGAAAAACAATTATCTTCTCTCCAACAGGAGTTGATATAAGAGACTTTCAAGATTCCCATTATCTCATAGATAAAGGAGATGTTGATCACAATACTCACCTATTTCACTTCAAAGGATTCAAAAATCTAGAAGGAGCCTCCTATTTTGTGGCTCATGGAGATCTTGAAAGCAAAATCTAACATGAAAGGTTTGGTCATCCTAGTTAGAACTACCTAAATAAACTGAGCACCCATGATATGGTAATATGTTTACCTCAAGTCTCTTCTATTGATAGATTTTGTCCTAGATGTAATCTTGGAAAACAACATCAAGATTCTTTCCACTCAAGTAGTTCTCTAAAAGCCTCATCCCCTCTAGAACTAATCCATAGTGACTTGATGGCTTTTCCTGAACCTTATTTCAAAGGAGCAAAATATGCTCTAACATTTATTGATGAATTTTCTATAAGAACTTAGGTCTACTTCCTAAAATATAAAAGTGATGTTCTATCCCACTTTAAATTCTTCAAAGCCTTAGTTGAAAATCAAGCCTTTTGCAAAATCATGTAAATTGGCACTGATAATGGGGGATATACTGCAGTAATGAGTTCTCCATATTTCTATCAATTCATGACATCATTCATCACCATTATATCTCCCATAATCCTTAGCAAAATGGTATTGCATAGAGGACAAACAAGATATTAAAAGATATGGCTAATTGCATGCTCCATTCAAGAGATATTTCAAAAGTTATTTGGGTTGAAGCTATTAATTGTGCTAATTATATTCAAAATTACACATGTCATAAATCTCTTGACCATTTAACTCTAGAAAAAGCATGGTCTGGCTCAAAACTAGATGTTTCCTTCTTCAATATTTTTGGATGTACTGCTTGGGCTCACATCTCAATGAATAAAATGAAGTCTCTAGATAAGAAAAGAAAAAATATCATCTTTATTGGTTATTGTGAGGAAATGAAACCATAAAGGCTCTTTGATCCCTCAACTCATGAGGTATTTTTCATAGGAATGTCCAATTTGATGAAAAATTCCCTCAAAGAGATACTCAATCCCCCTATTCCTCCATTGAGCCTTCTCCTATAGTAGAAACTCAAAATTACGAAGATCCAACTCTTGAGGTTAACTTAGAAATTGATAACAAATATGAGGAACCTGTAACTCCAACTCAATGTCTTTCAAATCCTTCTACTCCTTCCACGATGTCAAAATGGGCCCACACCATTGTTAAAGAAGCTACTCCTTACATCCAAAATTTTCCATCTACCAGATCATCCAACCCCATAGGCACTAATCTTGTCTGTCAGTCTATTTCCTCTAATCCTCAATATTTCAAAGAAGCAACATGTATCAAATAATGGGATGATGCCATGGAAAATAAATTTTCTTCCTTAATAAAAAAAAACTTGGGATTTAGTTCTCTTTCCCAATGGAAGGAAGTTAGTTCATCGTAAATGGATCTACAAAACAAAATATGGACTTAATGGAGAAATAGAGAAACACAAAGCTTGCCTAGTAGCAAAATGTTTTTCTAAAATTGAAGGTATTGACTATGCATAAACCTTTGCTCCAATTGCTAAAATGGATTCTGTTAGATTGGTTCTTGCTCTGGCTACTTTCCAAAAGTGGCTTGTGTATCAAATGGATGTAAAAAGTGCTTTCTTACATGGGAATTTAAAATAAGAAATATTTATAGAACAACCTACAAATTTCACTCAAGACTCCTCTCTTGTTTGTAGGCTAAAAATGTCTCTCTAGGGCCTCAAACAAGCCCCTAGAGCTTGGTATGAAAATATGGACTCCTTCCTTCTTTCCACAGGTTTCTCTCATTGTGAGTCTGATAAAACTATCTACATTTGGAGAGATGAAGGCAAAATCACCATTCTTGTTCTATATGTTGATGATCTTCTTCTCATTGGTAGTAAATTCACTCACATTCAGACTATAAAAGACTCCCTCTCTGAAAAGTTTGAAATGACTGATCTAGGTTTAGCTCGTTACTTCCTTGGAATTCAAATAAGTAAAAAAAATGCAGGAATTTCCTTGTGTTAGTAAAAGTACACACTAGATCTTCTTCAAAGGTTTAAAATGACAAATTTTAAATCTTTGCCTACCCCATTTCAATATGGTATTAATCTCAGTACTTCTTGCTCATCCCCTCTATGTGATGCAACTCTATACCGTTAGCTTATAGTAAGTATGTTATACCTTACTTATACTCACCCAGATATCTCATATGATGTTGGTCTAATATCCAGATATTTTGATATAATTTGGTGTCTCCCATGAAAATCCTATAACTCTTTGGTGTGATAATTAGAGCACAATTCATATTACACGCAATCCGGTTAAGCATCAGCACACCAAACACATTGATATACACATGCACTTCATGAGGTAACATATTCAGAATGTGGATATACACTTGGACTATATTCCAACTAAGAATCATATTGTAGATATATTCACCAAGTATTTTCCTTCTTCTTGTTACCTTCAGTTGTGGGATAAACTTGGATTAATATAGCTGCATTGACACATAGGTCTTCCACCTCTCATTATATTGGTTGAAGAATGGTTTTTTCCAATGTGGTTTTTTTCATCATATCTCCAACAACATGTATTTTATGATGATAATCTTCGTAATCCGAAGACATGCCTCTATCTTGGATATTTTTTTGTGTGTGACAAATGTTTTTTCCCGGAAGGGGTTTTTTTGCCATCTATATACTGTAAATGAGTACCTAATCAAGCTAAGTTGTCGGGACTCATATTTCCTTTTGTGTATCAGGCCTTGTTGCCAGGACTCATTTGTATAAACTTCATCTAGTATCACTTAAGGGGGGTGATAGAATAAGTGAATATTCTCTTAAGTTCTACTAGGATAGACACACTTGAGCTTCCACTTATTCATGTATTAGGAGAAATCTCAATGGTGTCTTCATCAGGTTTGATGAGTTGTTGTAATCCAACGACTCTCAATGATTAACTTTGCTATTTATACAAAGTTAATCCCTAGAATAAATCAATCAGTTCTACTCTTCTCTTCATACTTTATGTAATACTTTGCATGTCTATATTGGGAAATTATAATATATTTTATGATAATTACTATACAATCCTTAAATAGAAGAAATATCCACTCTTTTATCATCAAATCCAAGATAAGGTATATTTTCAAACTCAATGACCTGCTTTTGGATACCTAGATCCTATATCAGGTCAATGTAGTGAATAAAGTCATTATACAAATTTATATTAACACACATTCTTATAGCAATAATTCTAGATTTGGCATGAGTAGCTACATCTTTCATGATCAACTCTCAAAATATTTTAGCAATACCTTTGAATATACATTTTGATTCCTATATAGAATATAAGATCTACTATCGTCATGATATTGGCTCTTTTTCAGCTTTGGATTATAATGAACGTAATTCCAATTACTTTTTATATCATACTTCTATAGTTTATTCCCTATATTTATCTTATTGTTAAAGAAGTATGATCCTACCATACTGTGTACTATGATGGATAATTTAAATTCTTGATGATGTATTGCATGATATCTTTCTTTGTATTTAGTATGCTCTTCTCATGGATTTTTTATGACTAAGTATGCTTAGACTCTTCCTTATGATATGAATATTATTTTATGATAAAAGAGATTCAAATCCTTACATCTTAATCCTTGTTGAGCAAGATATATGATGTTGGAGAGTGTACCATAAATTTTTGTGAGAAGATATTTCTCATAGGAGAATATATGATGTAGAAATAATATATTTCACTCTTGAATAATTAGTCATGGATATAGTGCACTTGCATCAATGCTAAAAAATCACTATATAAGATCATATATTTTATTGATGATTAGATAAATAAGCAGAAAATATTCACTGTTATTAATAAATGGTATCAAAAATAAGAAGATTATTATTCAATTATTGTTCATCCTTATATATCCTATGAACTCCTTTCACATCAGTACCTTGTATTTATGAGAGCTTTGTCAAATGGATATAAATAGTGTTTTACTTCATAGTGACATTCAATAGGAACACCCATATGGATAGATATATAGGATGCAACCTTATCCTTGCATGCATTCTCAAAAAAATCTTTTTTGAGCTTAAGCAAGTGCTTGGTGCTTATCGCGAGAGGGTTTGTTCATGTTTCCTTAATTTTGAATTTAGATGATATAGGAAAATGTACTATATTTAGATTCAACATCATGATCATCAACATAATATCATTGTAGTATATATTAATAATTTGACCATAACTAGTATTTCAAATTTTTATGATTTTGATGGTGAAGCTATTATATTAGGAACACTTCAAAACTATAGGTCTATGCATACTATATTTTAGGTATTCAAATTATGTAGTCCTCATAGTGGGGTTTTTTCCATAGATTTGATATACTTTGGATCTTGTAAAATAAATTAGGATACACTATCAGCTAGTTCACACCTCTTTTACATCTATTTTGAAGCTATACAGTTTTTATTGCACTCAATTATATGTAGTAGCTACATAATATCCTTGAAAGGAGAAGTTTCCATCAATCACATTGATATAATGTTTATTGTAAACTATGTTTTCACATATAATCAAACACTTAATTAGAGTAATTAGAAGGTGCCCTCTTATGTGTATTCATCATTTCACTATATATTCTATCATATTATAATTATTTCTTAATATCCATTGAGTTAAATTTATTAATATGTATAAATACACTTCAGGATCCTACTTTTACTTGGTTTTGCACCCAATTTTTGGTGTTCCAAGCGATACTATACTTATATTATTATTACATGTAATCATAATACTATAGTGGTAATGAATTCATAAAGCACATTCAATGGATATTCATAGTCTTGAGTAATTAAGTATTTCTCAAATATTCCTTACCATTCTCTTTTTAAAAAATCAAAATACTATTTACCCTATTTGTAGTCCAATGGAGTATTAGTAGATAATGGATATTATATTTTAGATGCAATGCATTCATTAAATTTACTTAGAAAATATGATTTTGTTAGTATTTGTGCCTCCATCAATCTAGATAGCATGATCAAGGTCATGTTGACTTTTACAAAATTATATGGTTAATTTGGTGGATGAAAGTATTCTCTAATGGTTTATCTATTACATTAATTATTTATAATATGTTTTCTCTTAATAAAGAATTTTTATTTGATGCTAATATTCACTTATACCATAATCAATTTTATCTTATATTATTATATTTATCATATGGTCTTATGTTCACCTTGTATGGTGTCTCTTATGATATTTTTATTAATCAATTGTTATTCATATCATTACTTGTCTGACCATTTTATTTATAATATATTTTTTTAATTTAGTGAAAACCCCCTTGCAAGGTCTGAGAAACCATGATAAGGGGGTTCTACACTGTTAAAATCACCTGAGAGTTGTACTCGGCCCTAACCACACCAATTTGGGTTCCCGATGTGTGTTTGGTAGGGTGGAGATTCGAACGAAGGACCTCCCTTGGAATATTGCCCTACCCTCTCCAACTCACCTATAGCACGTGGGTTTTTCTTATCTATAATGTTGCTAATTCTATTATTTCCTAATTATATAGAAAATTTCTACATGGCTTGTATATATAATAATATCATCCATAATAAAATAATAATAATAAGCTAATACTTTCTAGTTCATCCTTATATAGTTATCCTATGTCAACGTTATGTACATAATCATTGCATTTTATCATCTATAAATTGTATGCATTCTTCTCCTTTATGCACTCAATACCAATAAGATTATATGTTCTTATTTATATAGTATTAAGTATTGTAACTTTACTAAGAGATAAAGGTGTGAGTTTAAAAATGGATCTGTTGAATATGTTTAAAATATTAAGTATATTATAGGTCAACAATGTTAGGAATGGAGCCTAATTATGAGGAGGCTAAAAAGAGAAAGTTTCTGGATTTATTGCAGGACGGGAAGGGAAAGTTTCCAGATTTACAATCTGTTAGTCTACCAGAGAAAGTTTTCGGATTTACAACAGGACAACCAGGGAAAGTTTTTTTGTTTTTATCCCAAAATTAGATGTTGGGAACTCAATGTTAATCTTGGAATGTATTAAGAAAAGCAGTTTGTTTTTTCTGTTTTTTTCTTATATATATAGTTGTGAGGAAAAACAAAGAAGATGACGACAAAGAAAATTACTATGTTGATTCCTTGGAAATATAGAGAGGAAATTACAGCAGATGTTTGTTGTAGGTTGTAACCCTCTATTGCTTGGATTGAGAAAATGAAGGACTAAAAATTCTTGGTGGATGTAACCCACATTGGGTGAACCACGTTAAAATCGTTGTCTCTTCTTCTGTGTGTGTTTGTCTAATTTTTCTTTAATTCTGCCGTTAAAGTTTGAAACACTATAATTGCTTTTTTATATATAAATATATTTTATATAGTGATTTACTCTAACAAGTGGTATCAGAGCGGTTGTTTTGTTGGGTGCACTTGACAGAAGGAGAATTTTTGGATCAAGTGGGAGCAATGGCGGAAGAAGGGAGGTTTAGAGTTCAAAAATTCAATGGCCGAACTTTCAATTCGGAAGATGCAGATGGAGGATTACTTCTACCAGAAGGATCTTACTTACCTCTTGAGGGGGAAACAGAGAGAACTTCATCTATGTCCGATGAGAAGTGGAGTCTCCTTGATAGAAAGGCATTGGGTACTGTGAGGCCGTGCTTGGGAGCCACCGTAGCCTTCAACATCTCTGATGAAAAGACTACCAAGGGAGTCATGGATAAGTTGGCCAAGATGTATGAGAAACCATCAGCATAAAATAAGGTATTCTTAATGAAAAGGTTATTTAACATGAAAATGAGTGAAGGAGGATCTGTGCATGATCATTTAAATGAATTTAATATTGTCACTAATCAATTGCATTCAGTAGGATTGGATTTTGATGATGAGCTTAGGGCCTTATTAATCTTATGCTCTCTTCCAAAAAGTTGGAACAATTTGGTAATGGCGGTAAGTAACTCTGCTTCGAGTTCAAATAAATTAGAATTTGATGATGTGGTTGGTGTGATACTCAGTGAGGACATGAGAAGAAAAACCACAGGAGAATCATCTAGCATTGCCTTAACTATTGATAATAGAGGAAGAGGAAGAGAAAGAGGCAAGAGTTCACATCGTGGCAAATCCAAAGGCAGATCCAAATCACGTGGAAAAGGAAAGCTACAGTGTTGGCACTATGGCAAAAAGGGTCATCTCAAGAAGGATTGTTGGCAAAGAAAGGGTGATGGAAATGAAGGTAATGATAATAATGGTAACACTTCAGAAGCCAATATTACTGGACAAATTCTACAAGATGCTTTAATCTTATCTCTTGATAGAAATAGTGATTATTGGGTAATTGATAGTGGTGCTTCATTCCATGCTACCTCACATAGGGAATACTTCATAGATTATGTTTCTGGAGATTATGGACAGGTTCTGTTGGGAAATGACCAACCATGTAAAATCGTGGGTATTGGAAAGATTTTGATTAAATCCCCAAATGGATGTCAATGGGCTCTTAAAGATGTGAGACACATACCAGATTTAAAGAGAAATCTTATATCGGCAAGTAAGCTTGATGGTGAAGGATACACGGTTGCATTCGGAGAAAATGCTTGGAAAGTTACTAAAGGTTCATTGATAGTAGCTAGAGGTAAATTGGTGGGTACTCTTTATTTACTTACTGATTTTTCTCCTTGCTCCATGAATTTAGTTTCTACAAGTGAGAGTGCATCTTTGTGGCACCAAAGACTTGGCCATATGAGTGGAAAAGGTATGGAAATTTTACATTCAAGAAAGTTATTGCCTAAGTTAAAAGAGATTGATTTGGAATTCTGTGAGGATTGTGTTTATGGTAAAGCAAAGAGAGTTAGATTTCTCAAGGATGGCAAGGAAAGGAAGAAAGAGAAATTGGAGCTTGTGCACTCAGATTTTTGGGGCCCAGCTCAGGTAACTTCTCTTGGAGGTTCCTCTTACTATGTACTTTTTATTGATGATGCAATAAGGAAAACATGGATATATTGCATTAAGAATAAAAGTGATGTTTTTAATACCTTTAAGAATTGGAAAGCATTAGTTGAAAATGAAACTGGAAAAGGTTAAAGTGTCTAAAGTCGGATAATGGTGGAGAATATTGCAGTAGAGAATTTGATGTGTTTTGTTCTAAAAATGGAATTAGAAGAATCAAGGTAGTTCCAAGAACACCTTAAGAAAATGGGGTTGCAGAAAGAATGAATAGAACCATCATGGAGCGTGCTAGGAGCATGAGAATACATGCAGGCTTACCATTATTTTTATGGGCTCATGCTGTTGATACTACAGTATATCTGATTAATAGAGGACTGTCTAGTGCCTTGGATGGAGGAATTCCGGAAGAGCTTTGGACAAGTAAACCAGTAAATTATTCTTTCCTTAAGGTATTTGGATGTGAGGCTTTTATGCATATAGACAAAGAGAACATAAATAAGTTAGATGCTAAGGCCCAAAAGTGCTATTTTATTGGTTACGGTATTGATGGCTTGGGTTACAGATTATGGGATTGTGATAACCGAAAAGTCATTAGAAGTAGGGATGTCATATTTAATGAAAAAAATTGTATAAAGATCGGTTGCGGGGAAAGAAACAAAAAGAGGAAAATGCTGAATACATAGACCTTGATGGACACATAGAAAAGGTAACTCCAAAAGTGGTAGAAGATCAAAATGTACAGCAGCAACAACAAGCACCTCAATCTCCAGAAAGTGCTATTAGACGTTCTACCAGGATAAGTAAAATTCCTCAACGTTTCTCTGATTATATTTTGTATACTGATGCTGGTGAGCCAGAATGTTTTCAGGAAGCATTACAGATGGATACCAGGAAGAAGTGGGAGCTTGCAATGAATGAAGAAATGGACTCTTTATTCCACAACCAAACTTGGGATTTGGTTGAGCTACCCAAAGGTAAAAGAGCGTTAACCAATAAATGGATGTACAAGGACGAGGAGGTGAGCATAACCATGGTGGGCCACAGCCTCGGTGCAGCCCTGTCGGTGCTCAGCGCATTTGACATCGTGACGAATGGGATGACCTCATTTGTGCCTGGGAGACCGGCCGTGTCGGTGGCGGCATTTGTGGTGGGGTGCCCAGGCATGGGCAACGCGGAGTTCAAGTGTCGCTTCGAGGCGCTTCCGGAGCTGCAGGTGCTGCATATCGTGAATGTGATTGATGTGATCCCTCACTACCCCGGCAAGCTCATGCATTACGAACATGTCGGGGAGACGTTGGAGATCGACACGCGGAAGTCACGGTACCTGCAGGATTCAAAGAATTCGAGCGACTGGCACAACCTGCAGGCGCAGCTGCACATCGTGTCCGGGTGGGAGGGCCCCGAGAAACCCTTCGAGCTTCGGGTGAATCGTAGCGTGGCGCTCGTGAACAAGTCATGCGACTTCTTGACGGATGAGTGTCTGGTGCCCGGGTCATGGTGGGTGGATAAGAACAAAGAGATGGTTTGGTTGCAAAGATTAATGGAAGAACTGGGGAAGAAGCAAGAGGATAATAGGTTGTAGAGTGATAGCCAGAGTGCTATACACCTTGCAAAGAATTCAACATTCCATTCAAAAACTAAACACATCAAACTCAGGTATCATTTCATTAGATCAGTAGTGGAAGATGGATCTTTGAAATTAGGGAAGGTTCACACATCACAAAATCCTGTTGATATGCTTACAAAAGTGGTGTCAAGAGAAAAGTTGAGTTTTTGCTCAACTTCAGTTGGCCTTAAGGAATAAGAGGCCATGATGAGAATTTTTCAGTCCTTGGTTGCAGTATGGTGCAATGGAATTAGTCTCCAAGTGGGAGATTGTTAGGAATGGAGCCTAATTATGAGGAGGCTAAAAAGAGAAAGTTTTTGGATTTACTGTAGGACGGGCAAGGAAAGTTTCCAGATTTACAATCGTTAGTCTACCAGAGAAAGTTTCCGGATTTACAACAGGACAACCAGGGAAAGTTTTTTTGTTTTTATCCCAAAATTAGATGTTGGGAACTCAATGTTAATCTTGGAATGTATTAAGAAAAGCAGTTTGTTTTTTCTGTTTTTTTCTTATATATATAGTTGTGAGGAAAAACAAAGAAGATGACGACAAAGAAAATTACTGTGTTGATTCCTTGGAAATATAGAGAGGAAATTACAGCAGATGTTTGTTGTAGGTTGTAACCCTCTATTGCTTGGATTGAGAAAATGAAGGACTGAAAATTCTCGGTGGATGTAACCCACATTGGGTGAACCACGTTAAAATCGTTGTCTCTTCTTCTGTGTGTGTTTGTCTAATTTTTCTTTAATTCTGCCGTTAAAGTTTGAAACACTATAATTGCTTTTCTATATATAAATATATTTTATATAGTGATTTACTCTAACAAGTGGTATCAGAGCGGTTGTTTTGTTGGATGCACTTGACAGAAGGAGAATTTTTGGATCAAGTGGGAGCAATGGCGGAAGAAGGGAGGTTTAGAGTTCAAAAATTCAATGGCCGGAACTTTCAATTCTGGAAGATGCAGATGGAGGATTACTTGTACCAGAAGGATCTTTACTTACCTCTTGATGGGGAAACAAAGAGACCTTCATCTATGTCTGATGAGGAGTGGAGTCTCCTTGATAGAAAGGCACTGGGTACTGTGAGGTTGTGCTTGGGAGCCACCGTAGCCTTCAACATCTCTGATGAAAAGACTACCAAGGGAGTCATGGATAAGTTGGCCAAGATGTATGAGAAACCATCGACATCAAATAAGGTATTCTTAATGAAAAGGTTATTTAACATGAAAATGAGTGAAGGAGGATTTGTGCATGATCATTTAAATGAATTTGATACTGTCACTAATCAATTGCATTCGATGAGGATTGGATTTTGATGATGAGCTTAGGGCCTTATTAATCTTATGCTCTCTTCCAAAAAGTTGGAACAACTTGGTAATGGCGGTAAGTAACTCCGCTTCGAGTTCAAATAAATTAGAATTTGATGATGTGGTTGGTGTGATACTCAGTGAGGACATGAGAAGAAAAACCACAGGAGAATCATCTAGCACCGCCTTAACTATTGAGAATAGAGGAAGAGGAAGAGAAAGAGGCAAGAGTTCACATCATGGCAAATCCAAAGGCAGATCCAAATCACGTGGAAAAGGAAAGCTACAGTGTTGGCACTATGGCAAAAAGGGTCATCTCAAGAAGGATTGTTGGCAAAGAAAGGGTGATGGAAATGAAGGTAATGATAATAATGGTAACACTTCAGAAGCCAATATTACTGGACAAATTCTACAAGATGCTTTAATCTTATCTCTTGATAGAAATAGTGATTATTGGGTAATTGATAGTGGTGCTTCATTTCATGCTACCTCACATAGGGAATACTTCATAGATTATGTTTCCGGAGATTATGGACAGGTTCTGTTGGGAAATGACCAACCATGTAAAATCGTGGGTATTGGAAAGATTTTGATTAAATCCCCAAATGGATGTCAATGGGCTCTTAAAGATGTGAGACACATACCAGATTTAAAGATGTGAATCGTAGCGTGGCGCTCGTGAACAAGTCATGCGACTTCTTGACGGATGAGTGTCTGGTGCCTGGGTCGTGGTGGGTGGAGAAGAACAAAGAGATGGTTTGGTTGCAAAGATTAATGGAAGAACTGGGGAAGAAGCAAGAGGATAATAGGTTGTAGAGTGATAGCCAGAGTGCTATACACCTTGCAAAGAATTCAACATTCCATTCAAAAACTAAACACATCAAACTCAGGTATCATTTCATTAGATCAGTAGTGGAAGATGGATCTTTGAAATTAGGGAAGGTTCACACATCACAAAATCCTGTTGATATGCTTACAAAAGTGGTGTCAAGATAAAAGTTGAGTTTTTGCTCAACTTCAGTTGGCCTTAAGGAATAAGAGGCCATGATGAGAATTTTTCAGTCTTTGGTTGCAGTATGGTGCAATGGAATTAGTCTCCAAGTGGGAGATTGTTAGGAATGGAGCCTAATTATGAGGAGGCTAAACAGAGAAAGTTTTTGGATTTACTGTAGGACGGGCAGGGAAAGTTTCCAGATTTACAGTCTGTTAGTCTACCAGAGAAAGTTTCTGGATTTACAATAGGACAACCAGGGAAAGTTTTTTTGTTTTTATCCCAAAATTAGATGTTGGGAACTCAATGTTAATCTTGGAATGTATTAAGAAAAGCAGTTTGTTTTTTTCTGCTTTTTTTCTTATATATATAGTTGTGAGGAAAAACAAAGAAGATGACGACAAAAAAAATTACTGTGTTGATTCCTTGGAAATATAGAGAGGAAATTACAGCAGATGTTTGTTGTAGGTTGTAACCCTCTATTGCTTGGATTGAGAAAACGAAGGACAAAAAATTCTCGGTGGATGTAACCCACATTGGGTGAACCACGTTAAAATCGTTGTCTCTTCTTCTGTGTGTGTTTGTCTAATTTTTCTTTAATTCTTCCGTTAAAGTTTGAAACACTGTAATTGTTTTTCTATATATAAATATATTTTATATAGTGATTTACTCTAACAAACAAAACCCTTTTGATACAATTTAAATTATATATAGACAACTATAAAATAATATTTTATATTTTTAGAAGAAAAATATATTTCAATTTTATTATATTCATGAAAACTTATCGCGGTTGAAATATTTAACGAAGATACTTCAATTTTATTATATGACTTTTATAATATTCATATGAAGATTGTTGTCTTCTACAGGGTTTTGTTTATGGTGAAGCTGAATTATTTTGGTTATTTAAAATTTTATTGGGAGTGCCCTAGTTCATTGTAAGGCATGGTTTTTTTTTGAGGACATGAGGACCTGATTTCAAATAGAAAATCTATAAAATATTCTAGGCCTTAGTTTAAGTGAGATTACCAATTCTCCCCTTTCACTACTAGATGAGAAGGTTTTTATTAGTATTTCTAGGGAAATTGATCATTTGATTACTATATATCCGACCACAATGTTCAAATCTTACCTCATGCTATGCTGGATGCACTCTCCTAAATACAAATTACTTTGATGAATACAATTTTCGATTTATATAAATATAATACCTACTTTTGTAAATCTCTTTATATGTTGTTGGATTTCTTATATCAACTTTTTGAAAATTATTCATTTCCATTAATTAAATTAACGCTACTATTTTATCTCTTCATTTAATTTATTTTTTAATAAATTTCTAAAGAAGGGATTATAAGCTAGCAGAAATTCACTATTCATAAAGTGGGTATTCTTTTTTTTTTTCGTATACAAGCTCACTCACACACCCACCCATTCACCCACGCTACGGTTTGAACCTTGGACCTCCCCAAGAAGAACCAAAACCCAAACCATTAAACTGCACCCCGAGTAACATTCTTGCCATTTAACATTTATTAAGTGACTCCTTTAAATTAGTCTCGTCCTGAAGCAAGGTTAGTAAAGATAACTTAATGCATGAAAGATTCATCACGACCATTAAAGTTCAAACTTCTCGACCTAATACGGAATGCTACCATTAAAACTCAACTATGACATCTTTTCAACTATATCAAAATTAAAATAAAATATATAAATGACGAGAGAAATCACACAATACATATTCGTTGGTCCTGTCCAAAAAATAGTCTTAACATATGTAAGATCACTCCAATGGTCACCTGTCTTTTGCCGAGGGTTGCCACAAGATGGTCTCTATATATGTTGAATGATCACATTTCTTGTTGTTAAGGTCAATAGTTTTCAGTAGAGGACAGGTTGAAGCATCGACGGTGTTTATGAATCTTGAGCTTTTGTGCTTCACTTCTAAACCTTTAAATTAAAATGTTTAAATCGTTTAAGTGCTGCATGAAACAGCTTCAGTCCCGAGAGATTGGGGATAGGGCTTCAGGTAGTACCTTTTCAAGTCAAAGGTTCTCCAATTTTAAATTACAGGAAGAGATTGACACTGGTGAGAGATCTGACATCAATGTTATAGTTGCATCTAGGGATATACTGTTTGTTTTGACAGAGTCTGGCATTTGCGTAGCATTCAATAGGAAGACAAACAGAAAACTTTGCTGCTTGAACCTTACTCCTAACGAATTTATTGAAAGCATCTTCTATAACAAGAGGAACGATTCCATTGTCATAATTTCAAGGCCAGATCCCAACGACCACCTTTCTAAAAAGTTTAGATCAATATTAGTCGAGTACATTAGGAGGCGTCAACCTGATGCAGGTTTTGCTGTGCTTGAGACACAGTCACAGGGCTGGCGAGGTCATGTTTTTCTGGATGATGTCGAATGGAAGGTCCTGGTAACAATCTCTGCCGAAGATGGTACTTGCAAGGTATTTGAGATGAAGAACTATACACAACTATACACAATACCTGATGACGGTATCGAGTATGTTGATATGATTGAAGGAAGAATATTGTTGGTATTTAAGATACCTCCTCATGGAACATATGTTCCTCTGAAGATCTTGTCTAAAAATGATGGTACTACTTTGAAAGCATTTAATCATCCATGTCAGCGAAATCACGAGTTATGGATCGAGCAGTTGAGTGAGAGATATTTCGTAATAGAAGTAGATACAGGAACAGGAAGCAAAAGGCTTCAAATACTTGATCACTCGAATGGAAGAACAACTGAAATTAGCAGCATAGAGTACCCAAGGCCAGTATTTATTTGCTTGCCCGTGAAACGATTAATTTTAATTTTCTGTGAAAATAAGAGAATTGATGTACTGAACGAGCGAGGAGACCGCGTGTCATCTCTGGATGACCACTTCGCATGGCTTCCGGATTGCAATATGATGAACTTGGATACCACGAAAAATGAGGAGGTGATCGTTTCATACTGTAAGGGAAATAACGCAGGGTGCATAAATATAAGCAACGTTTTGAGCGGAAAACGACTTGCTAAGATCAGGGGAAACGATCCAAATCTACGAGTAGCTTCTCGAAACAGACCTAATTCTACGGTAGTCCATAGCAGCGTTGTAGAAGCTCTTGGAGACGTTACTTCGTTGTTGTACGACGAAGAAAGAAACGAAATTTTCACGGGCAATGCGCAAGGGTTGGTGCATGTCTGGTCGAACTGATCTGATCCTTCACTCAAACGAAGTTTGTTTAATTATTTAATTTAATTTACGTTTTGATGAATAAAATTAATTTCGATAGGTGATCTGATCAGTAGTCTGGTAAAGCTGATCTGATCGGCTCCTTCCGCAATGCACACTCCAATGTATTTCTTCTCATTGAACTCGAAGGTTATTTATTTTATTTATTTTATTTCCATTGAACATTGTTTCTTAGGGTCCGAGACGTTTTGATGAATAAAATTAATTTCGATAGGTGGGGTTCAAAGGTAAAGATGAAGCGAAGGCGGTGATCTTTCACTTAGAATAAAGTAGTAGTAGTTTTTTGTTTCCATTTTCTTTCTCTCCCTTGTTCCAAGCGATTGAAATTCTTTTATATGTTAAAGGAAAACAACTGTTTTGTCAAAGTTATTCATTTTTTTAATTTTTTTTTTTTTACTTTATAAAATTAATAATATTATAATTCAAAATTTTATAAAAAAATATTATTTTTCAAGAAATCTTAGGTCAAGTTTTACTATTAAACTATCAATAAATAATAAAATTAAAATGAATAATTGAGAAATTGAAGTTATAATTTTTTCAATGTGTTTAAATATTTTGTTAATTTTATATTAGGTTTAAATTATTTATTTATTTTAAATAATTTATAGCAAATAATCAATTGATGTATTAATTTATAATTTCAAATCAATTTATGATTTACATATTAATTTAATGATATCAATCTATGCATGAGGATTTAATCCATGTGAATAATGACATTGTCTTGGAGTATGCCAATTAATTACTACATTAAATCAATATTTTTATGGGAAATATAGCCCATCCAACCATTCAAATATAAGGTTTGCATCACACAAAGGTGATTCATATATAGAAAAAAGGCATCTCAACTTTTTTCTTACCAAATCCATGGAATTAGAGCAATAAATAAATATTCTTAAAGGAAATGTATTCCTTCCAACCATTCAAATATTCATCCTATTAAAATATTCTTATCACCATATGTAAATAACACATGAAATATTGGTATGTTAAAAATATGCTATAACATTTTTCTCACCAAATTTGTGAAATTATAGCATTAAATCATGTTAGAATAAACAACAATCATATTTTATTAATCAGCAGATTAAATAGACTATTAAGCCCGGAGGTTATGGAACCACCCGTGGCTGAAATAGGCCCTGTTACAAAAATAATGTAATAATAGCTTTTAACAATAATATACGCTAACATCCCCCATTATTACATTATTTGGGTAATAATATAACTACTAGCTATACTAAAATCCCCCATGATTACATCATTTTGCAATACAAAGAGAGCTGCGAAACAATTCAAATTTGACACGTGCAAGTGCCTTAGTGAAAATGTCTACAACTTGAGCATCGGTGGGAATGTGCTGAAGCTGAATTCGGTGCCTCAAAACTTCATCTCAAATGAAATGACATTGTGTGTCAATGTGTTTTGTTCTTTCATGATGGACTGGATTCTTGACTAGGTTCAGAACACCCTGATTGTCGCAAAACAAGTGTATTGGAGATTTGGATGGATGACCCATACTTGTCAGAATGCGAAACAACCATATTACTTCGCACACAGCTTCACGTTCAGTGCGATACTCTGCCTCTGTTGATGAAATAGCAACCACCTGTTGCTTCTTGCTATGCCAAGAGACAAGACTGGATCCAAGATGAAAAATATATCCTAAAGTTGACTTGCAATCATCAAATGATCCGGCATAGTCGAAGTCTATGTATCACTGTAAGAAGAATTTGTTGTTCCTCTTGTATTCTAGGCCATATTCCATTGTGCCATGGACATAGTGAAGAACACATTTTGCTGCTTTCCAATGAGTAGTTTTAGGTTCCTACATGAACCTCGAAAGATAGTTCATAGCAAATACGAGATCTGGCCTAGTATTGGTCAAATATATGAGACTCCCAATCAACTGTCGATAGAGAGTACCATCTACCTGAGGTGAATCATCATATCACGATAACTGAAGTCCAATATCCATCGGAGTTGCCATTGGCTTGCAATCAGTCATGCGATATTTTTCTAGCAATGTCTTGGCATATTTTTTCTAAGACACTTTGATGGAGTGCTCCTTCTGGCTGAATTCTAGACCAAGACAGTAATGGAGAAGTCCGAGATCTGACATCTCAAAATATTGACACAAGTCTCTTTTGATAGTAGAGATCATAGTTTTTGAACTCCTTGTAATGAGCAGATCATCAACATAGAGTACAAGCAACACTATCTTAGAACCCTATTTCTTGAAATAGAGGTTTGCATCTGACGGACATCTCTTAAAACCATGTTGCAGGAGGTGATTGTCCATTTTTATATACAAAGCTCGAGGAGCTTGCTTCAGGCCATATAAGGATTTGACCAATTTGCAAACTTTTTGCTTTTGGCCTTCCATTGCAAATCCTTCTGGCTGAGTCATATAGACTTCTTCTTGGAGATCACCATTCAAAAAGGCACTTTTGACAAGATGGGCCTTATGCTTATCAATTGTCCTATCTACTTTGTACTTGACTTTATACACCCATTTGTAGCCAATGGGTTTCTTTTTGTGCGGCAGATCGACAAGCTTCCAAGTTTTGTTTTTCATCAAAGACTTATACTCTGCATCCATAACATCCTTCCACTGAGGCTCACCAAGAGCAACTTGTACTGATGCAGGTTCAAGATCGTCTATGGAATACATAAACACCTTATCACTATCAATATCCATATCTTCTGTATCTCTTGCTGGATCTACAGAAAGTTCTTCAAAATACTGACACAGATCATCAACCCCAGTATTCTTTGTTGCAACTTTCTCCTATCAAGTCATGTTGCGAGTACGAGGCCTATCCAAAGTCAAATATTGTGGAGTAGATAGCTTAGAGTCTTTGATTGTATTTGTATACCACTTTGAATTCTTCTTCTTAGGTGTTGAAGAAGATCCAGAAGAACCTCCAACCTTTGAGGAAGGAGATTTAACAACCTGAGTTTCCACAAGGTCTAGGTATACATCTGATGTGTTTGCTGATGTGAAAGCCTCATCAAAAACAAAATCTCTACTTATGTGAATCTTCTTGGTTAAGGGATCAGTCAAATGATAACCCTTAGAGTGCTCATCATACCCAAGAAGAATACACTTCAATGTCTTCTCATCTAGCTTCTTCCTTTTCTCTTTTGGTATGTGCATGAAAGCTTTACATCCAAAAATGCATAGATGAGAAATGGAGGGTTTCCTACCACTCCATGCTTCCTGTGGAGTCATTCCTTGTAGGGCATTTGTGGGTGCCCTATTCAATAGATATACTACTATGGTGACAGCTTCTGCCCAATATAGTTCCTCAAGTCTAGCTCCTGTGAGCATGCAATGAACCATTTCCATGATGGAACGATTCCTACTTTCAGCAACTCCATTTTACTGAGGAGTATAAGCAGTAGTTAACTGTCTTGTGATCCCATTTTCTTTCAAGAATGTAAAAAATTCTTTAGAGGTGAACTCCCCCCCTCGATCTGAGCAGAGGATATTTATAGAAGTCCTTGACTCCTTCTCAACATATTTCTTGAATTGCTGAAAGAAGCCAAATGCTTCAGATTTCAGTTGAAGAAAGAATACCCACATCTTTCGTGAGTAATCATCCACAAATAACTAAAAATACCTCTTACCCCCACAACTATTAGGAGTGAAGGGACCGCATAGATCGGTATGAACCAACTCCAGAGGTTTCTTTTCTCTTGTAGAGCTCTTTTCAAAAGGCACTCTATGTCGCTTTCCTGCTAGCGATCGAGCAAACTGGTAAAGTGGTAGAAAGGGAAGGAAGACCCTTAACCATCTCATACTTACTTAGCTCAAGTAAGTAACCAGAACTCAAATGTCCATATCTCTTGTGCCATAGGGAAGTTGCCTCCTTTGTAGAGACTGTCATGGCAACATGTGGAGTAGAGATAGTATCTAAGGCAAATAAGCCATGCTTATATGAAGTAGTTGCAATGTTCTTACCCCTCCTGGTAATAGAACAACACTTATTGCCTCCCTCAACACTAAATTTCAAAACCATATCTTTGTCCAGAATTTGTGTGACTGACAACAAATTATTTGCCAATCCTGGAACATAGATAACTTTATCAATCTGAGACTTGCCATCAGGAAGAGTGACTGAAATAGTGCCTTCTCCCTGAACCTTTTAGGTTTTATCATCAGAAATAGTGACAGGTTTGCCCTCTTTGGCCTCAAAAGACTCAAACCACGATTTGTCACCAGTCATGTGCTTATTGGCTCCAGAATCAACATACCATATAGGATTCATCTGCTTGGACACTATGGTAGTCATGAGAACTTTGTGAGCTCTCTTAAAATCCATGTTAGATTCTTCAACAACAACATTCACTTGTTATTTGTTCTTTTTTGGTTTGTTTTGGCCTTTCTATTTTGATTGCTTATTCTTATGCCAACATCTGTTTGTATCATGACCTTCTTTGTCACAGATCTTGCAATATCTCTTTTTCTGTTGAGGTTGTTGAGTTTGTTTCCCTTTTGAATCCTTTTGTGAATTCCCTCCCTTCTAAAAATTACCCTTCTTCTAGTTTTGCCCTTTCTTGTTGATGTAGAGAGTAGTGTTAGAAGAATCATCTCTCTGTAGTTGGCGTGCTTCCTCCTCTTGAAGCATATTAACCAATTCTACAAAAGTAACTTTTCGTTGTGATACATGAAGGTAAGTAATCAACACCCGATAAGAATCAGGTAAAGCTCTCAATACAACTGAAGTAAGGAGCTTGTCTTCAACTGGTTCTCCCAAAGAATTTAACTTTGCTTTCAATTCAAAAACTTTGCAAAGAAAGAATTATACTGTCTCACCCTGCTTCATGCTCAGACTGTGTAATTGAGATTGAAGAAATAGAATGGTGGAATCATTCTTTCCCTCATATATAGTATTAAGGGCATCCCATGTCGCTTTACTAGTTGCACAGTTAGCAATATGGGGTTGGACTTCATCAGACACAACAAGCAAGATGAGCACTTTTGCTTTACTATCTAGCTTATCAAAGTCTCTTTGAGCATTAGATGCACCAGCAACAGGTGAAGGTCTAGTTGTTGCTCCAGATACAACATCCCATAAATAATCCATTGCTAGGATGGCCTTCATCTTATTTTTCCATGGTGTGTAATTAGGACCTTTCAATAACTGATGAGAATCAGTCATTAGTTTTGCAGACATGATGAAGGTTCCTTATAACACCAATTGGTCCCCCTTTTGATATACCTTTTGCTAGGCCGTTATACCGTACAAAATACCCGCCCTTACGTGATGGAAACTATAGGTATTTCAAAATATCAACAAAAAAATCACCCACCTTTACGTGAGGGAAACTATAGGTGATCTTTAGAGATCATACGATACGTGGAACATAAGCAGTACTGAAAGGGAATCACCTTGTTGATGGCACCTATCATAGAAGATTCTTCTCATGCATGGGGCGTAACTTCCCCTAAACACTATGAAGAATTCTTCGTCAGGATTTATGCCTAAACACAAGAACGATTAAGGGTAGTGGATGGATTAAAAAAATGCAAAATGACAAACTTATCTCTCCCCAACGATTTATAGAGAACAAGCTCAGACATCGTTGTAGCAGCTATATTAGGCGACAGATACAGTAGCGCAATCATGACAGCTTTATCTGTAAGTGCTGGCCAGAGGTATCACAAATACCGAACGCTATAGTGCAATAAATTGCACGGATGGGTTTTAATTATTCTGGGGACTTAGGGAGTGAATTTGATTTTAACTTTTAATGTTATAGTGCAAGAAACCAAATATGCAACATACAACAAAGAAAAGTCCCCTCAAGAATAACCCACTAGGTTTCAGGCACAGCCGAAAATGCACCTTTACAATAATGCCAAATTTGCTTTTCAAAAATTACTCACTTTCCCCCTTTGAATTTTGAAAAAAAAATACCCCCCTTCTTTTTATCTTAAAAAAAAATAATCTTTCCTCACATGATTTTTCAACAATTATTTTATAACCTTAAGTTAAAAAAATATATTAATTTTAATTTATATAGTTTGTAAAAAAACCTTTAAAAATAAATTAAAATCAAACTAAAAAAATTTAATTTTAATTCATAAAGGTTAAACTATAGAAAATAAATTAAAATTAAAAATTAAATTTTTAACTTTAAGAAAAACAAAATAATTGAAAAAAAACGTCGAAAGAATTTTTTTTTTTTTTTTTTACCTTTTATGAAGGGGAGTTGGCGGGATTGGAACCCACGACCTGCAGGCTCCCAGAGCCTTACCGCACAGTCCACCACCAGGTGGACTAGCAGGCTAATCCGACAGGATCAGGGGCCCCCTCGTATTTGAGGAGGGTCCCCAATCCGCTGCCCGAGCGTGGCCGCCTGGCCATAGCTCCCTCTGTGGCTGCCTCTGCCAGGTGGCCGCAGCGTCCTCCTCTGCTGCTGGTCGTGATGGCGGCTGCAGTGTGCTCTCCTCCGTTGCTTGGTCGCGATGACGACCGTAGCGTGCTCTCCTCTGCTGCTTGGTTGCGACGGCAGTCGCAGCTCATGGTTGCAACAGGCAGCCTATGGCTGCTGCTGCTGTAGTTAGCCATGGCTGCTGTTGTTGCCACGGCTACAGCCCGCTATAGTGAGCCGCGGCTGCTGTTGTGGTCGTGACTGCAGCTCGCTGTGCATCGCTTACGCGATGCGCAGCATGAAGCAGCGGATGGGAATGGGGGAGGTATGGGGTGGGTGGCATTGTCGTGACGGTGGGAGGGGCAGGGCAGCGGGAGGGCCGCACAAAAAAAAAAAAATTTAATTAAATCACGTGGGTTGAGGGGGTGGAGGGCCGCGTAATTTTTTTTTTTTTTTTAATTAAATCACGTGGGGGGGGTGGCATCCGCAAATATTTTTTTTTTCAATTCAATCACGTGATTGAATAGCGTGATTAAAAAAAATCACGTCGCAAAAAAAAAAAAAAATCACGTCGCGAAAAAAAAAAAAATTTAAATCTCGCGGTGCTTGGGAAAAAAAAATCAGACCAGCACTGGGAAAAAAAAACAGCGCACAGGAGGTCTATTTTTTTTTTTAAACTATGCGTTCAGAAAAAAAATGCACAGTCCAGCGCTGGGAAATAAAAATTTTCCAGACCAGCGCTAGAAAAAAAAATTGAAGCCTTCCGCTTCCTGCAGAAACTTTCTCCAAGAAAACAGCATCCGCCTCCTCTCTCTCTTCTCATGCTACTGTCTCTGATGCCATGTTAGAATAAACAACAATCGTATTTTATTAATCAGCAGATTAAATAGACTATTAAGCCCGGAGGTTATGGAACCACCCGTGGCTGAAATAGGCCCTGTTACAACAATAATGTAATAATAGCTTCTAACAATAATATACGCTAACAAATCAATGTATGTTAGATAAATATGGTCCATCCAACCATTCAAATATTCATTATGTATAAATATGAGGTTTACATGATGTAAATATAATGGATATATAGAGAAATTATATTTAAGATTTTTGTGTTTATCCATTACAACATTCAATTTAAAGAAATAAAATGTTAAATAATGCAATATGTAAATATGATATAAATACATAATTGATAAGAAATTTTCTCAAAGGATGGTAGCCAAATTTATATTAATGATAAATTATTTTACAATAAGGAGTCTTGACTAAAGTTACTAAGAACGCTTTTGATAAATACAATTAGAATTCTTGTAATGTAACAAGAACCCTTGGTCTCTCTATTCCAATGTGGTAATAGAAAACCTCCTAGCTTTTTATTTAACTACTAAAAATGATTTTAGTAGACTAGATACTTCCTAAAAAAATCCTACAGAATCAACAGCAGAAATAAGAGGTGGCTACAAAAGATAAGACGCAAAAGAAAAATACAATTGATAAGACATGGACACTCTAGTATACCATTGACCAAAACTAGTTATGGAAAACTTGATGATTTATTTATCTACTACAACTCCTATTTATAATTGATGATGACCCATTCTTGTTGTAACTCTTTGCATCTAATTCATCCATTTGGTTGCATCTACATTGTTGATTTTTTATGGCTTATAGTTGTATCAATCGTTGGCTTGATCTATCTCAACTTGAATTTGATAGTTGAGAGATTTATAGCCTTCAGATTCTTTAGTGGGCTATAATTATACTAAATATGGCCCTATATTTGACTACTTTTATATTATGAGATCTTAATACCCTATTATTGTATCCTTTCATGATTTTTATTCTTTTATTCTTATTTTTTTCTTTGTATAAGGTTTTAATTATCCTTTATATATCTCTATGTTACTTTTTTAAATAGGGTTATGTGTAAGGGGTTGGCCCCAAAATGTATTTATAAAATTTTGATGAAATAGTTTTGAAATCTAGGCGAATAGTGTCCAAACGCATGTAGAAGGTTCACTATTATTAGGTGCAATGTTGGAAATTTAAACTTAAAATGGTCAAATTATTATAAAATTGGGGCGAATCAACCCAAAAATAAGTTTGCACCCATTTTTTTTTGCTAATGGGTCCTGGTCAAGAGTCCCAAATGTTAGCCAATTCCAAATTTTTAAAATCCTAATTTTAGCCAATTTAGCAATAATTAGGCGCTATGCATAACCCTGTTTTTAAATATTTTCCCTTGTTTTGTTTATTCTATTATTCTATTATTAATTTACTAATATTGATCCATAACTCATCATAAAAAGTCATAGTAAATCTTCTTACATGTAGAGATTGTAAGACTTTATTTTTTTGACTCAGGCAATGCTTTATTTTCTTCACAAAAAATACATAAATAGTTTACCATTTTTGTCGATATACTAGTCTTTTTAGCCAACGTAAATTTATTGTATTCATCATAGTTAAAATATTAGATTCTATTTAGTATAAGATTCTCAAAATATACGACCTCCCTACATTCCTCTATTGATAGCCCTATTCTTACTAACTTGTTATCTACTTCTTTCTCCTAGGTCTCGATCTCTTTAATATATTTATTTATCCTACTCTCATATAATTCTTTAAAATATTAAATATTTTATTAACTCTTGAGAGAAAAAAAAATATACCATCTTGTCTACTCAAAGATATTTTTTATGCTTTCCACTAAATTTATAGAATGTTCATATTCTTGAATATCCTAGCCAAAGTTTTCAACTCACTTTGTATTTTATCACACATTTTTTTTTTCTACGAATCTAAAACAATCAATACTTTGAATAATGTATAGGGGTTAGGCTTCTAGAATATAATTTGAGGAACTAGTTTCTACCCCTTGAACCTTTTTATCTTAGCCCACAATTGATATTTTTCTTTCATTAGAGCTTGATTACTTTTGTGTAAGTTTATAGCTACTTGTACTTGAGATTGAACATTCACCTCTATTAATGTTAGGGGGTTTTCCTAAATTTGAATAAGTACATATCCTATGGCTTCATCTACATGACATGATCCTATTTTTCTAGTAGGTATCATGACTTCTACTATTATAGGGGACACTATTCAAAATTAAGAGGACTAAGTATCTAGTTCTTTGACTATACTTGGATGCTATGGGATTATTTCTTTCATTGATTACTTTGAGTTGCTTTACATCGATGTGATTAAAAGATGTACTCTTTTATTTTAACCAGAGAGATATTTTTTAGGGCCTATGAGGAAGATATTTAAATCCTAGCCTTTTTGTTTTAAGGAGACTTACTTGGGTTTGACAACCTTACTTGATGACCTCTAAGAAAATTGGCTAATATCCTAGTAGCCTAGATTAATTTTTGTATGTATAATGATAACTTAATTACTTGTTATTTATAACTAGAGCATTGGGTATGATCTTGGATGTATTCAATGCCAATTGTAGCTTACTCACATAAGGTGTTTCAATTTGGATAGGGGTTGAGGTAGTTAATTGAATTTGTGTAGAGTAAGTAGGGACAACATATTTACCCTTGCTTGTACTAGTAGTTTCATCATTTGTAGGTTAATCTAACTAAGAAGATTTAACCATTTCTTCAACTAAATTGATATTTTCTACCAAAATTTCCATCTTCTTAGACTCCTGATGGATAACTTCAAGAATAAGGTTCTTGAGTTCCTCTAGGTAGACTATAGGAATAGGTGGAATAATTGTTCCAATTCAAGCTCTTATTACCACTACTAATTTAATAGGATAATTCTTAGCATACTCTATCTAAGTATGTGCTATTTGGTCATACCAATAATTATTCCACACAGGATCAAGAGGATAGCCAATTTTAATGGTTTTTTTAAGATCATACCCAAAAGGGTGTTAGAATTAAAGTGCACTATGCCTTCACCTTGACACTTGTCGGTTTCACTTGACATTTTTCATGTTATCAAATAGGCATTTTGCCTATATATGTAATCCATTTGTATGAATATATATTTCTTCTGTTCATATTCCTAACATTTGGTATCAGAGCTCCAGGTATTCTCTGCCCTTGTGAGCTTGAGGGGGGACCTCATTTTTTTTCCCCCCATTTTCTTCCCTCCTTTTTTCCCCTCCATATTTTTTCAAAATAGGAAGTATGCTCTTCATCCTTTGATGGACGAATTAGAAACCAAAATTTTGAAAAATTTATGGCTGCCAAAATTTCATTAGTGACTGGGAGGTTAAATGAGTTTTGTATCCATCCGTAGAAGTAGTTCCTCCATAGAGGAACGAAAAACATGATATGCTGGTTTGTGTTGTGTAATGGATCCAAATTGATAAGAAAGGAATTAATAGCCAAGGAGTATTGTTAATGGGCAATGATCAACAATAGGAGAAATTTTTTGAAAACTTAATTGTATTTCTTGGTGAAAACACCCATCCCAGTTGTTTTTTGCCGAACATGCTTAACTACAAATATTTTAATGAAGTAGATCTACCATGTGGCTTCCCATAAGATTTACAAATAATATTATCTATGACTATATTTTAATCATCCTATGGTGGAGATTTATCTTCTTAATGGCTATGGCCACCGCACCATAGATGTAAGTAGAACCACAATAATAATAAAAAAAAATTGCCACCGTCTGAAGTGAAGGTTGTGTCTCAGATTGTTGTTCTAGAGTCATATTTTCCAACATTGCACCTGTTATGTTTTAAAAATTTCACAAATTATTTTTAATAAAGCAATATGGTCTGAGAGGATCCTGTCAAGCAGGAGCTGTAGTAAAAAAAAATTGTTTGTCCCTTTTGTAAGATTGTTCGCCGCTCATGTCTAGCCATTGTTGATGGCGTTTGTATTCATGGGAAGGAGACAAAGGAAGGGAAATGTGCCCTATGGAAATATTGATGGCACAAAGCTACAGTGATGGCAATGAGTGGTGGAGAAGTATTTTTTCACCACTGGGGACCTATCTATTGCAACACCCGAATGCATGACTGGAGTGTCGTAGATCACCAAAAGTGGATCAGATTTTTTTTAAAAGCATGTTTATGTTTTTCAGATCTTCAAAATTTTTGTGTGCGCATATGAGACCATGGAAAATATAAACAGAGGTGGAAGTATGACTGATTTCAAACTTCTCATCTTCCATTCTCTGTGGCCTTAGTGAAAAATTTATCCCATTTTGTGCTATGCCCATAATTTCCAATCTATCTGTGTTGTGTTTGTTTCTATTTGTTGTTGACAAAGTGTGAAGTTTCAGGTCATTTCTTGGTTGTATTTTTGTTGCTTTTCGATCTCAATCGGGTAATAGGCTATTTTTTGACATGGCCCTCCCAAAATTATTTTCCTCATGGAAATTCCACCCTCATTTTTTCCACCCATGTTTTTTTCCTCTTCAATTATTTTCTTCAAGATAGGGAGTATGCTCTCCATCAATGAGATTGATCAGAAACCAGAAGCTTGAAAAAATTAATGGCTGCCCATACCTTGGTTTCCATCCACAGAAGTAATTTCTCATGAGAGAAATGAAAAGTGGGAAACATAAATACGCCATATGGCTCAGACTTATTTTATAACCTCTTTGTGTAGGTATTTTTTTTACGTTTGTGTAGGTGTTTGTCAGGGAAATTTAACGCTTATGGAAGGTTCGTATTTGCAAGAAGAGAAAGAAAATTCAAACTACAAGTGGGTAGAAATCATCGGAGAAGTGTAATATGGTCAGCAATTGATTTCTAGTTACCGATATTTTCCAAGAATGTTATTTTTGTTTTGCTATCCACCACGTTATAGGAGGCCCTTTGGAGAAAGCAGCTACAGCTGTAGAGAAGTACCTGTGCATTAAGTTGATGATTTATTTTTATGATGGCAGCCCCACAATATAACCAACTATAATTTTAGGAATAGGAACGGATGAGATATGTATTGATACAAATGGATTACATATATAGGTAGAAGGTCTATTTGATAACATGACAAATATCAAAGAAATATGATAAGTGTCAAGAAGTATGTATAGTGCACATTAGAATATTCTAACAAAGGGTCATCTCTATGATTAATCTAGGGGTACAATAGTCTATAGAATAAGGGCCAATAAGTTTCTCAAGGATCATATCACATCCAATTAAACTCTAAAAATTCATATTCATCCATCCTCCATATTACCCTCAACATGCTCGAATAACCCTTATAGATCTAGTGGCCTAGCCTACAAAGAACTTCAATCCATGATATTTTTTCTATCTTCTTGTTCAATCTCATATTTTCTTCTTTAGATATTTTTCTAGTTATTTATAGAGTAGCTATGGATATTGGAAAATATTTTAAAAGTACCTTTGGGGGTATTTTTTATCCAAAGAGTCTTATATAATATAATTCTTCAATAAGAAATTAATCACTTATCTACTTTTCATTTAAAAATATTACTATTCTAGAGCCTATATAACCAATAACATATCCATGGAGTAGCAAATGGATGGATGGGATAAAGTATCCAAATAACTGAGAATATTTAGACCATCCTCCATGGATCGATAGGAATCTATCTTACACATCAGTGACATCTACTCCTCCTCATTCTTTGATTCTTTGTTAATCACTATGTCCTATTAGTAGATGAATAAGAATTGAATATTAGGAAAAAGAAGGTGTTTGCTCCAATTATTCTCAAGTGGCTTGTTGAAATACTACCAATTATTTATGTATTTTATCACAAATAACATATTTCCATCTATATATTGGAGCATGACCTCTTCTATTACACTCGATGATTAGATATATCACTTATCTATTAATCCAAGTCCAATATTTCATTTCCAACATAATATTGGTCATGTCAACATAATCCATTTCCCAAGGATGTAGCATGAACTTATTTATTGAAAATTCATATGACACATTATGATCACGTCTAAATATTTTTTGCATAAGTAAATGTATGAAGCAAATTATGAGATAGCATAGATATTACATGTCCATATAAAGTCAATATGGTAGGTATTAACTAAAAAATATTCGTAAAACTATCAAATTTTCTTTTGAATATGTATCAATGGTTGACATCCTTGAATGCTCTAGTTGTTAGGTTATAATTTATTGCTAATCAGGATAAGATCTAATGAATATTAAACCCTATGGTACATGATCCTCCTAAAATTATTGGTCTATCTATTGCAGTAAGGGTTTTCTTTATTTTAAGTCCTTCATGCCCTTTTTAATACTCCTTTGAGAAATATGTGATGACACTTGTAGTTCTTATTTATATTTTCAAAACTAAATATCATCGTGTTCTCTAATTCCCACTATTGTATGAAATTTATTTTTCTATTGGTCCTGAATTTCTTTGTAAATTCTACTACATCCTTAGCAAGGGATTTCCATGGCACTATTTTGTATGGGTTGACCTCTACAATATTATTGATGCTAATACTTTTCTTTAAATACACTATAAACACTCAATTTCTCAAATACTCAGTGTAATCAACCCTTAGTTTCTCAACAAAGGCTCACTATAAGTGAAGCTTGATAATTTAGATAAGTATTTATAGTAATATGAGAAGTTGCTTCACATGCTTATTCTTAATTATTGCCAACTATGTTGTTATTTTCTGCCATCGTTCAACTACCACCTTACCTTCCATAATGATATCAATTGCCATACCATAGTGCTTTTATAATTTGTTGTTGACTTTATATGCAGAGTTATTTGAAACTAAGTAACCTTATGATCTTCTTATTGGATGGGAATTGTCAAAGGAAAATATGAACTTTAGAAAAATGGGGCTACATCTAAAATATAATTAGTTAGATTAATCATGATCAATAGATGGGTAAGGAAAATTAAGACTAAGAATATTGTATAGGGAAATAAATGAGTTGATCAAAGGTAAAAATATTATGATACCCCTATCAAACTTATAATTTTAAATAAAATAAAACTAAGTATTGAATGTGGACCATTAAGAAAAAAAAAAAAGGCTAACCATTAGACTATTAAAATACTTGTATGTAATTTAAAAGAACTAAATCTTTGATGATCATGGACTAATATGGAATTTAGGTCTATCCTAGAATATAATAACAATATGAACTAGACTTATGAACCTATGAAATATATTTTAAGTTTAAAATAGGGGCATATATTATTCTAGATTTTTAGAATCCAACACCCCTACTAAGCATGTTTTTCTTTTTATAAAACATTATGTGCTAAACATAGTTTTTATTCTTAAATTAATTTACTACAAATGAAATTGATGCTATCATGGAAATTTTTTATATTATTATTGAATTGTATAACAAAAGTAAAATATTTTATTTTTGTATGAATTATCTATTCTTTTTTATCTTGGTAGATATTTTTTTGGCAATGCCCCTTTACAATGTTTGATCAAATTAATATTTTGTTATTTTATTGTACTATTATTTAAAGCATATTTATAACCTTAGGTTGATCCATATTACCATATAGTAATTATAAACTGGATAAAAATGATCTTAGTCAATGGCACATGAGAAAATTTTAGCATTGGATAAATATTTTCCACATGCATCTCAATATACCTCGTATCCCCACATACTGCTACCCCATAAAACCATTATATTTGTATTTGCATATCCTAAAATTAGAGATATTTTTTTCTAATACACATTACATTAACATACCTTATAAATCCCATAAACCATATGTCTTGCAAATAGATAACATATCTTCACTCTTTGTTCTCACATTGATATTTTATATAACTTATAAACTACATAAAATATTTATATTAGTAAGTTAGCCTTTTTTAATATTAGAATATTAAATCTACAATTATTTTAATAAGATATGGATGACTTCTGGAGATTAAAAATTTGCTTTAGAGGAGGGACATTTTTCATAGGACTACCTAAACTATCAAACTTGTTTCGGCCATATCTCACTCATCCAGACTCGAATTGAGCTAAAATTTTGAAGGTAGATGCCTATAAAAGCCTATAATATCTCCACAAATTTTTATATCATTTGGATCAACACAAATCCTAGCACATCCCTATGTGTGAACATAATTTTTGGTAAGCAGCCATGCGAGGGTTTCATCTGGGTTGATTGCAAGTAGCTCCATAGGTTGGTTTTTAGGGCATTCGGGTCCTAGTGGCCAATATTTTTATGGTTTATGCTCAATATTGTAGTAGGAAATATTGCAAGGGATCTAATATGGGTTAGAAATTTATCTTTCAATAGATCATACTATGAACTTGAGTGACAACGACTTCCAATTTTATGCACAAAAGAAAAGTGAAAACCATACCTTTACACGACATCTAGGGCAAGGATTAAAGAGATCACAAAACAAGTTTCAATCAGTTGATAAAAAAATGGCTCATATCTCAAGTGAATCTCATGCTAAGGTGCAACCACAAAATAATTCTACTGTGAAAACCCCTATCAAGGGTAAGAATTGTGAAGACTCAGCCCCAAAAATAAATTTTAGGGATTTCATCCATGGTGGATAGCCTCAACTCAATGCTAATATCAATCTTAGGGCTTCCCATAAACCTCTAAGAATGCCTAATATTGATCCCAGGAAAATAAATTCAAGATGTCTTAAAGCAGCTGATGGAACTCCTATTGTTAAGCTTGATATGGGTAACATTCAGACTGGCATTGAAGATTAAAAAAAAAGAGGACTAATTTATCGGTTCATGGATTTTCATCTGAGCCTATCTGCTTTCAAATTTTGGGCAGTAAAAATCTGGAAAACTAAAGGTGATTTACGAATCTCTATTTATCTAAATAGTTATTTTCTTATTTTATTTGCTAATAATGAAGATAGAAAGAAAACTTTTCAAGAGGGTCATTGGTTATTTGGAAGGGCAGGGATTTTCATGAAGCCCTAGCATACTAAATTTAAATTCAAACAAGAGATGCCTTCTATAGCTCCCGTGTGGGTTAGACTCTTTGGCCTCCCTCGTTGAATTTGGAATCCTACTATTTTTTCTTCAATTGGAAACTCTTTAGGAAATTTTATGATGACTGCTGATTGTACTCAAAATTTTGAACATATTATTTATGCTTGGATTTGTGTTTTAATGGATTTTGACAAACCCCTACCTAAAAATATCAAATTACAATTTAGGAAAGACACTTGGGAGCAAGTAGTGGACTATGAGAACATTCATTTTCATTGTAGAATTTGCCATGAATATGGTCATTTGGCCAGTGCTTGCCCAAATAAAATTATTTATCAAAATAAATAAGATATAAACTCAGCAGGTTTCCAAATGCCTAAGAAGAAGAAAACTCAAAAAAACCAGTTATGAAGGATCAATCAAAGTCATTTGCTAATATGTTTGAAATCTTGTCTACAAATGATGTCCCAAGTGAGGAAGAGGAAACAATGGAAACATAAATCTTAGAAACACAATTTAAATATGAAGTGGAGAACTCAGAGACAAACCAACAAATAAAATATTTTCAACAAAAAAAAAAGAGAAAATTTATACAAGAAAAACAATCTTTTAAATGTCAAAACTTTAAATAATACAAGTCCCAAATAGACTCTGTTGAACCCTCTAGTAAAATTTTGACCATGTACAAGCATTCTTCAATGTTAGAAGCCATATTATATTCAATTGGAATAAGTCAAGAAACAAGGAAAAAAAACTGAAGATGGATTCTAATAAAAAAGCAAGTTGCAAGACCAATCAATATCATATGGTAAAAGAAGGTGAAAAACTTTTAGAGGAAGGTAATATTAATGCCCTTCCCAAAATTTTTACCCCTGGTATTAATGAAAATCATCCCTTGGAATATTAGAGGACTCAAAGGGAGTCTTTCAAAACAAAATGAAATTAGAAGAATAATTCAGATAAATCATCCACATCTTGTTTTCCTTTAAGAAACAAAGATGCGAATGGATAATATGGACTCAATTTCCAGTAAAATTTGGCTAGCTAGAAAAGTGGTTTCCCTAAGTTCCCAGGGGACTTATGGTGGCATTGCCTATCTTTGGGACCCAAAATATGTAGTTATTCACCATATGGTTGGCAGTTGGGATCTGTTGTCTATAACTATTCAAAGTACACATTTCAACCAAATTATACTCTACATTACTATTTATGATCTGATAGCTTTGGAGGAAAAAATAAGACATTAGAAGGATATAACTCATATTATCTATCATTTTCCTGAAGCTTGGATCTTGATCGGAGGAAATTTCAATACCATTCTCTCTCTGGATGAGAAAATGGGGGGAAATAGAAATTTGGACAAAAGCACTAACCTCATGAGTGAATATATTGTAAACCTTCATCTTGTGGACATCCAACCAGATAATGGCCTTATGACTTGGTCTAATAGAAGGTAAGGCTTAGCTTGTATAATGGAGAGATTGGATAGGTTTTTTCTCTCTAAAAATTTCTTAATCCATGGTCACATTCCTAAAGTGAAGACTCTTTGGCCAGTCATGGTGGAAATTTGGAAAACCAATGTGAGTTTCTCTCCTTTTTGTTTTCAATTAATGAGGCTTAGAGACATTTCCTTTAGAACTCATGTGCAAAAATGGTGGAAGGAAGGTAAACCTACGCATAGGACTAAGATGTTATGTTTTGCAAAAATATCGTAATACATTAAATCCAAAATCAAGACTTGGAACTCAAAAGAGTTTGTGGATGTTCATAAAACAAATATGAATTTATTGCTCATATTGAAAATTTGAATAAGAAAATCCATTTAGATGGCCTTATAGATAAGAGAAATGCAAATGAAATTAAACTCACAACTCAGCTAGAGGAATGGGAAAAAAGAGAAGAAATCTTATGGAAGCAAAATCTAGAATTAATTGGCTCAAAGGAGATCGAAACACAAATTTCTTCCACAAATATTTTCTAGCTCGAATATCTCACAACTTTATTTCTTCCTTGAAATCAGATTCTGGACATGTTGTTTATAATTGGGATGGCATGAACTCTATTGTTTGTGGATTACTTTTCCAATATTTTTGTTGCTACTCCTCTTGACTCAGCTTCTCAACAAAATATTCTTCAAGCAATCCATTCTCTTATCACTTCTATGGAGAACTCTATTTTGACTATTCCTATAACTATCAATGAGCTTCAATAGGTAGTTTTTAAAATGCAAAAAGGGAAACACCCAGGTCTTGATGGTTTTCCCATTGAGTTCTACCAAGAGTTTGGGATATCCTTCATGTTGATTTATTAGAGGTGGTGAAATAAGCCATGAAATCCAAATAAATTTTGAAGGTTATTAATAAAACATATATTACTCTTGTTCCAAAATCTCAAGAGGTTTATCATATCTTAGCTTTTAGACCTATTGCTTTATGTAATGTTCTTCTCAAAATCATTACTAAAATCATGGCAAAAAGGTTGAAGCTTCTTTTGCATAAGATTATTTCCCCGAAGCAAGGGGGTTATGTGTAAGGGCATAAAATATTAGATGAGATAGTTCTTTTTTAGGAAGCCATTCATTCCATGTATATGTAAAAATTCCCTTCCATGTTCATTCGGTCAGACTTATCCAAATCTTGTGACAGAGTGGATTGGCACTTGCTTATCAAATTTTTGAGGCAATTTGGTTTCTCTAAGGATTTGATGGATTGGATTATGGGATGTGTCTCTTTAGTTTCCTACTTAGTTCTTATCAATGGCAAGCCTTCTCAGTCATTCCCAGCTTCCAGAGGTATTAGGCAAGGTGACTTGCTATCCCTTTATTTATTCATCATTCTTACTGAATGCTTGGGTAGGACTATAACCAAAAATATAGAAAAAAATAACTTTATGCAGTTACCATTGCTCATGGAGCTAGACATATCTCTTATATTCAATTTTTGGATGACTCTACTCTTTTACGTAAATCTACAGTTAAGTAAGCTTCTAATATTAAGCAAATCATTAGTTGTTTTTCTAAGGCTACTGGGTAGTTGATCAATGAAGACAAATCTAAACTTATTTTCTTTCATTACTCTGCTAGACAAGAATCCATGGTCTTGGATAAATTAAGATATAATAAGACCTCCCTTCCAATCAATTATGTAGGTATTCCCATCAATATTCAAAGGCAAAAAAATAAATATTGAAATTAGTTGTTGGACAAATTCAAGAAGAAAATTAGAAAGTGGACCAATAGGTGGCTTTCTTCTAGGGGTAGAATAACCTTGGTAAAATAAGTCCTTTAAGATATTCCTATTTATGTATCTTATGTGTTGAATATCCCAAAGGTTGTTCTTCTAGAATTGGATCAAATTAGTCATCATTTCCTTTGGAGTGGTACTAAGGAGAAAATAAAATGGGCATTGGTGAAATGGGATACTTTATGTCTTTCTAAGAATGAAGGGTGGTTATGATTCCAGTATTATATTAATAACAACAAAGATTTAGCTGCTAAATTATATTGAAGGATGTTGCATAACCCAAATGCTCTTTGGACCAATAATCTTCATGCTAAATATACTAAGAACAAAAGTCCTTAAGACCTTGTCCGCTATCAACTTCCTACCAAAGGTTATCCTATTTTAGCAGCTCTTAAGACTAATGAGGATTTGATAAAGAAAAAATATTTTGGATCATTCATAATGGTCAATAGGTGAATTTTTGGGTATATTCTTGGGATGGTCACAAGCCTTTGATGACTCAATTTCTTGATTGGAGGCCTTGGATGAAAGAGCTTCACCGAGATAATTGGATAAAGGTGGCTAATTAATGTTGGTACTATACTGGAAATTCAAATGTTGGTAGATATTGGATCCCTATTGAGGAATGGCCTATTAAAATCCTAGAAAGGTAAATACAAGACATCCAAGGTATCCTTCATATGAGAACTCTCTCTTGTCCCATGAAAAATATTGTTTTGGATGGAACAACACTACTAAGAGTGAGTATTCAATTGCTCAATATTATTTGAACTTTTGCCATAATAATCCCAACCATTCTTCTGAAATATTTGCTCAATTGTGGGATCAAAAGCTCGGCCTAAGGTGAGGTTCTTTAATTGGATTTTATTGCATCCTAGGGTGCTTATTGGTGAGCAACTTATGAAGCATGGTTTTCATGTCCCTTTCAGATGTGAAATGTGTGAAGAGAATGTAGAAACTCTCAACCATATTTTTATTGAGTGTACAATAGCCTCTGAGCTATGGAGGAGAATGACAACTTTACTTGGTTTATAGTGGTCCATTTTTTAACTTTTGAATAGATTTGGAGGTATTGGCCTAATCAAGAGGGTGTTGATAATTTTATTAGGCAGTTAGTTTGAATGGGTTCTACCATTATTTTTTGGAATATTTGGAATGAAAGGAATAGCTGAATTTTTAATCAATATAGGAAGGATATTCACTATATTTTGCAAAATACAATAGCCAACTTAGTTGAATGAGTCCATCAACTCCTTAATCACCCCCAAAACTCCCACCAAAGATGAGATCAAGTGATGCAAAGATTGAAGATTAAATATTCTAAGGGTAACCAACTTAAAGGCAATGCGAGTTTTAGTAATATGGATAGGACAATAAATTGGCAACCTCCTGTAGACACCAAAACAACACCAATCCGATTATGTGACTACAAACACTGATTGCATTGACACACATAGCTTTCAATGTAGCCCTCGAGAGGTCAAACAGTGGTCCTAGCCACTTACACAGCGAGTTTAGAAGGTCGAAAAGTAAACAAAACAAAGTTGGTCATTTTAACAAGCCTTAATTAAAAGTAAGCTTTTATCAAAAACAAGCCTCGGCTGAAGTGTCGCGATATCGTGACACTTCGGCCCCAAAACAAGCCTCGGTCGAAGTGTCACGATATCGCGACACTTCGGGCCCCAAAACAAGCCTCGACCGAAGTGTCATGATATCGCAACACTTTGGCCCCAAAACAAGCCTCGGCTGAAGTGTCATGATATTGCAACACTTCGAGCCCCAAAAAAAGCCTCGACCGAAGTGTCATGATATCGCCTAACTTGGGCCCCAAAACAAGCCTCGGCCGAAGTGTCACGATATCGCTACACTTTGGGCCCAAAACAAGCCTTCGGGCCCCAAAACAAGCCCCAACCGAAGTGTCACGATATCGCGACACTTCGGCCCCAAAACAAAGCCCCGACCGAAGTGTCACGATATCACGACACTTCAGCCCCAAAATAAAGCCCCGGCTGAAGTGTCACGATATCGTGATATTTCAAGCCCAAAACAAAGCCCCGGCCAAAGTGTTGCGATATCGCGACACTTTGGGACCAAAACGAAGCCTCGGCCGAAGTGTCGCGATATTGCGACGTCATGATATCTTGACACTTCGGGCCCAAAGGGAAGCCTTGACCAAAGTGTCATGATATCACGACGTCGCGATATCGCGACAAACTCCCATCTTTGTGCCAAGATGGACTTAACCAATCAGAGGCGAACCTTAACCAATCAGAGGAAGACCTTAACCAACCAGAGGCTGGACAAAAATTTTGAAGCGACGAAGTGCTGCCAAAATCAAACACTCGATTGCATCCTTTTAGATTCATTTCTTCTACACCCATAATCTCTTTCGTAGGAGAGGTTATTGGTGGCTGCTAGAAGGTGAACCCAGACCTCGATACCCGACATTGGATCACAGGAATCCATTAATTCGACGACATCACAACCTGAGATATTTTGGGCCCTTCCTTAGTGGATTGGTGCCAAAATCAAGTTTTAATGGGGGCAGCCCACTTGGGCACCCCACACACGTTCTTAGTTTCAATTTAATTTATGTTGTTTTTGAATATATCCTACAGTTAACAATGTTTAAATAGACTATGCTTTTTGTTCGAATATATATATACTGCATTACGTTTTATGTCTAATTTAGATTTCAGAAGATATTTATTGAATACATCTGGCATTACGTTCTACGTTCTACGCTATTGGTTCTTCACTAACTTGCAAGTAATAGTGATTTGTTTCATCGATTGTTCTGCTGGCAGTAACTTCTGGTGACGTTGTTCGATTTCTGTCATAGTTGCAGGTTGCGTAGAGCTGTTTTGTTTCTCGATCTAATCTGTCTTTTGCATGCATATTTCATTAATTTAAAAAGAACAAACTTTCTCTATGTGCAGTAGGTGCTACTAAAACTTTCATTGTTTCTTTGATTGCAGGAGAAGCAGCAGCAAGAAGGGATTCATCGGCATAAGTGGCGGCACCACTTTGGCCCACCCGTTTCAAATGTGGGCATGCAGAAGAAGATCACTATTCACTTTTTGTAATGGAAACATGCTAACTCTCCTATCCCTTAAAAAGGGAGGAGACGTATTGTAACCGAGTTGGAATCACATTAATACAAAGGGTTGTGCTCCTGCTTTTGATTTGATTATATCCATGTTATTTCATGCATCAAGCTAGCTAGTTCACATTGCAACAATTAGTGTCTCTTTTATTTCTGGAATCTCATGCTTTCAGTGGCAATCACGGTGGGATGCTGTCCCTAGGTTTTTAGATCAAGTAACTGATCCATTTCTATGTTTTGTGCTTGATAGGTACAAGTTTTTTTAAAGCAGACTGTTATTCGTCTCTGACTGTGACGAATACCTTACTGTAATTCGTTTGACCCTGAGACGAATTTAAATCCGTCTCTGGTAGGGACGAATTTTGTTCTGCAATTCATATCACAGAGGGACGAATTCCTTCCTGTAAATTTTTAGATTCGAGGATCAGAAACAGCAAGTCTGGGCAGAAAAGAGGTAAGGGTTCCAAACTGTCTTTGTCATTTTTTGATTTTTTGCTTTCATTTTCTGTCAATTCTTGTGTGCTTAAAAAAAAAAATAGTGGTTGATTGCATGTTTCATTTTTCTAAGTAAAATAAACCACACACACATCACGTGGCACGTTTTAAACCAAGGAGCTGGTCGTAAGACCCCAACCCTTGAGCAAGACCAACGGTGGGTTCATAACCACCTTGGCTTAGCTTTGCATCCATTTCCCCGATTATCACTGTTGTTAGGCGTAAATCCTGACGAAAGTTGATCGAGTGTCACTAGGGTGTCCTATAAGTCTTCTATGGTAGGTGTCATTAACAGGACAATACCCCCTTCCGTACCGCCTATGTTCCACGTACCATCTGCTCTCACGTACCTATAGTTTCCCTCTCGTAAGGGCAGGTATATAGAGAGGTTGGTATATCGGTCCGACAATGGTATATTGAAGGGGCGACCATTTATGGGAGTCATATGAGCCAACATTATGCATTTAAACGTTCTTCAAAATTTGCAAAAACAAAACAAAACATCAAAATGTACTAAACCAATTTAGGACACACTATTAATCCTTAAAAGAGATGATCACTGTTTGTGTATGTGTGTGTTCATTTCTGCTTAGTGTAACAAAAAAAAAAAAAAAATCATAAACAAAAGATAAAAATCCATGCATTTTGTCTCTCACTCTAAAAGCTCCAAGGATTCCCGTAATCGCTTGGTCACTCCAAAATGCCCCAAAGGTGTCCATGAACCCTTTGGTCAACCCAAAAGTGCCCCGAAGGTTCCCATAAGTGATGCAAAAGCATCCAACAAAATATGGGAAATATTATAATTTTCCCTAAATTTTAGTGCATCTTGTCGGGGCCATAACTTCTCAACGTAGCTCCTTAGAGTTGTATTTCCCCAGAAATCCAGTTTTCGGGGCCAAATTCCATCATCTAGGGCCCCGAAATTAGGTTTTAAAATTACTCACCTAATTTTTTGTGCTTTTTGAGCTGTTTGAAGGTCAATATCTCCTAACGTATTTAGAGTTAGGACTTGAAACTTCATTTTTGTAAGAGGGATGTGCACGCCAATTTTGGGCCCCATCTGACTCATTTTCAATTTTAGGTTTTTTTAGTGAGACATCACAATGGTGTTCACCTGTAGCGAAGCCCACTCACGGGCAGACGCTATGAGGAATATCCAAGGAGGCACAAGTCACCTCTGATATAGCCCCAAGGATTTGGTCATACCACCTTGGTGGCTTGACACACAAGGCAGACCCCTCCACACCTTAACGGATAAGGACTATAGGGGCACCCCTTCTAGGAGCACTTCGGTTCAGCATAGCACCCAACACACACCCTTCCATGAGGGGTATATCCATAGGAGAGCTCCCTTAGATGCTCGCTATGAGTGGTCACCATGAGATGAAGCGCTAGGTCAACATAGGGTTCGACGAGAGGAACCACATGATTACACTATCCCTCCTTCACCCCCTCTAGTTGTCAGGACTACAAGGACAAATACAAAGCACAAGGCTCCTTAGGCGGGGCGAGCCAACTTCGCCCGTCCCTTTTTCACTTATGAAATAGAGCATGAGGAAAACCCTTACCTTCCTCAAGAGCAATATACATCACGGGAGAAATACGCCTCTGCAAATACTAGCTATCAGGATCACCTACTGAGGCAAGAGCCTCGGATAAATGCCACTACCTCCAACAGAGGGAGGTGGCCTATAGAGATATTGGATCACTATGATCAAGATAGATATCTAGGAGAGGCATCTAGGCCTTCTAGACATGAGTCGGTAGGACCAACTATCTTAGAATTTGTCAAGCATTTCGCACACCGGATGCAACTCACGCAACTTGAGCTAGAACGACAATAGTTAGAGCAATGGTATCTTCTAAATAAAGAGCACCTCCACCTCCAGAAGGATGAGTTGTTCCAACACACTATGAAGGAGAGGACTCCAACCCCTCACACGCATAAGACAAAATATTATGAGAGGCATAACCCCTGGGTGCGAGACAAGTCTCCACAACCTCATCAAGCATCGCCCCCAATGCCTCCTAGACATGAGCGGGAGGCTACTCCTATAACCAATGATGGGTGCCTTCCTTAGGAACCCACTCAGGTTTATAGGCCACCCTTAGAAATTCATTAAGAAGCCTCTAAGGAATCAGAGCAAGAAGAAGAGCAGGAGGAAATGCCCTACCAAGGCATGGGGGTGCTATCTGGCCACCCCTCCATAGGCCCCAAGTTCCTCAACAAGAACCAACCAAAGAGGAGGAGCTCAAATCTCTCGATACATGCAAAGCACTAGAGAACTTAGAGTCGATAGAGACCAAGATTTTAGAGCTTCCAAGGCCCAACTTACATGAGGCTCCTTTCAAAGAGGATCAACCTTTAATCATAGGGCTACCTGATGATGCAGTCCTCCATGTCTCAAAATATCTAGATTTTGATGAGCTATACTCACTGGCCGAAGGTGAGGATAAGACAGAGATAGCCCACAGCAATCACATGCGACAACATCGACATCCCATAAATATCGAGGAAGCACTTCAATAGATAAACATAATACTAGGGCATGAGTGGCGCGTTAACCCACCACAATGGAACCAACTGTTTAGGGCACACAAATATCAACTTATACCCAAAGACCTCATAGCAACATCAGTGTCGAGGGCGGACCCTGTCGTCCTATCCATGCATAGGGCTGATCCATTCATGCCAATACCTCCAAAGCCAGATCCAGAGCGCAAAGACCATCAAGTTGGGGGTACCTCTATCCCTTGAAGAGCAAGCCAAAAGCTCCAAGGATTACCATAATTGCTTGGTCAAACCAATAAGTTCCAAGGATTATCGTAATCGCTTGGTAAAAACCTAAAAAGCTCCAAGGATTATCGCAATCACTTGGTCACCCCAAAAGCCCCAAGGATTATCGCAATCGCTTGGTCATCCCAAAATGCTCCAAAGATTATCGTAATCACTTGGTCACCCAAAAATGTCCAAGGATTATCGCAATCACTTGGTCAAAACCCAAAAGCTCCAAGGATTATTGCAATCACTTGGTCACCCCAAAAGCTCCAAGGATTATCGTAATCACTTGGTCACCCCAAAAGCTCTAAGGATTCTCGCAATCGCTTGGTCAATCCCAAAATGCTCCAAGTATTCTCGCAATCGCTTGGTCAATCCCAAAATGCTCCAAGGATCTCTATAAATTGCTTGGTCAATCCCAAAATGCTCCAAGGATTTCCACAATCGCTTGGTCAAAAACAAGAAAATTCAAAAATAACAAAAATCATCAAAAACAACAAAAATTTGCATCTCATTTCTAGGCATACTCAAATTCATCAATAGAGACCTCTTCTCGGACTTCATCTTCATATTCACAAAAATCAATCCAAAAAGAATACAAAAATACATAGCTACATTAAAGCATTGCATCCATACATTGCATATTTGTGGTCATACGGGTCAAAGGCACCATAGGCTATAATTGCTCTGCTAGTCCATCTTGTTCCACACTGTTCCATTTTACAAAAACAACAAAAACACCATGCATTGCTTTTTACCACATGAGAGTCAGTGGTCTTTTAATGTATCAAGAGTTTTCATGATTCAATCATCAATTTGCTCTTTAGCTACGTAATGTACTGAGTCAGATAGATTTTACGAAGGTAGAGTCACACTTGAAATATGCCTTGTTACGTAACATCCCAACACAAATTAAAACACATAAAAAATTCCCAAGTTGTGTGAACGAAAGATGAAACTTGCACAGTAATCCAGGTCGCCATAAGCGAAACGGTTATCTTGCTCATCCCCCCGTGCGAATGGTTCTAGAATGCTAAGAATTGACAAAAGGACGAGCTCTTTCCTATCCATTCACTTCCATAAAATAGTGGTTTTTACCACTACCAAATCCCAATCATAATTGGTTCCAAAATTTGTAAGGATTTGTACTACATGTCCCTACCAAGGATGGGTAGTCATCCCCAAAACCTAAAGGGATCAACACCATTCACAAAAAAAAATTCAACAAATCATCATCCTAACACTTTCCATTCACCTTTGGTCTCCAATTTGTAAGGATTGGTACTATCCGCCCTTAACTAGGATGGGTAGTCATCCCCAAGGCCTAACAGATCAATGCCCTTACTCCATAATCTCCATCACCCCCTTGGTTCCCAACGTCATAAGGATTCGTACTACACGTCCCTGCAAAGGATGCATAGTCATCCCCAAGTCCACAAGGATCAAGGCCACTCACAAGCCCAAACTCACAATACTCAAAATACAAAATCAAATAACAGTGGTTATCACCACTATTCAAAATCCTTGCTCAAAAAGAATTAATAGAAAATAAACAGTGATTTTCATCACTATATAGACGAGCAACTTTCTAAATCATTCAGCCAACAAATATCTTGAAATTGAATCCCTGGAATTCTCAGCATTCGGAAATCATCTAGGTGATCCTCATTACAGGTTTGGTTAATAGCCTATCTGGCAATGGCGATATCCTACCCACATGATGATATGTCTATCACATTCACTTTGCGTGTGTGTAGACCAATGTTTGCATAAGGATGAGCTAGCTTATGGTATCCTGGATAACATCGTAGATTAATCTAAATAAATACAACAAAGGAGTTAGTGGAGCTAATTAGGTGATCCTCAGTACAGGTTCGGTTGAAAGCCCATCTGCACTCGGCGGTATCCCGACAAATACCACATAAATGAACTCAATTGCACACACAGGGATGTGAAATAGCTTGGTCAAAAACAAGTCCGATTCATACCTTGTTCAAAAGTCTTGTAATATAAAGTACAGTCATGGCTAGTAAGTTAAAACTGTCCGAGTCTCAGAAAACCTTAGCTACATTTCTAAACCAACTATGCTACTTTTCATCCTTACAATACCATCAGAAAATACAAAAAAAGAAAAACCACATGTATACATACAAAGTCATGCATCACAGCAATCGCCTAAAAGACAAAATAATAGAGTTCTAAATAGTCTATGGTGCCATAGCCAAACATCACAAATTCTATCCATCCATTCCATTTCTGCATATCACATATAAATCAAAAACATTTGCATTCATCACAACATATGCATCCATCAAAATAAATCAACATACAACAATCACATTTATCATACCATATGCATACATCAATATAAAGTAGCATGCATCCATCAACATCAATCATTATGCATAACATAAAATCATGACATATACACAAAGCAAGAAAAGCAAAACAACAAAAACATCCCAAAAATGTAACACAAAAACATTAGCAATAAGCATTGCCGGACACAAGTGCTCTTGCACTTAACCTCTTGGCATATAAAAATCGATGTCGGGGTTCAAATTTTCATTCTCCTACTTCCCCAAGAAGGCTACCATAGTTGGACCGCTCCACGGGAAGGCGGGTTTTTGACGATTTCACCCCATTATGGCATCACCAAAAGGGTTAACACCCACCAAAAATGGGTCCAAATGTTGAGAAATTGCACATGCTTAAACGGTAAAACATCTAAAGGCACCCTTGCAAAAGTCATCTTGGGTCAAGCGACTCGTCGCTTTTCTCATGAAGGTCATTCCCTCATCAATTCGTCGCTTGAGGGGTAGTCACACTTAGTCACCAATCAACAAGCACACACCCAATCAAAGCAATGACATGCATTCAAAGAATCATTGACAAAGACAATTACGCTCCTACTTGGGGTAGTAAACAAGCAATCATCAAATTGATCAAAAACTTGGTATTCTCGAAGCATGAACACAAGGTTCCCCTTGTGGACAAAAGGTTACACCCTTTGCCTAATCATGACTGATCAATGTCCAAGCTCAAGTCACACCTCACCAAAATAGGTTAACACTTGAAATAAAATTCCTTAGCTCATCAGAAGTAAGGATTCAAGAATGCATGCCCTTCCCATACTTGGGGCATCAAAAGTTGGTTAGGTTTCCAAGAAACCCTAATCATTAGTGATTTGGTTATCTATTTTTGCTCAGCACTGCATCACCCGCAGCGCTTCCCAAAAAGGGCATCTGTAGACACAAAAACAACACCAATCTTATTATGTGACTACAAACACTGATCGCATTGACACACACAGCTTTCAGGGCAGCCCTGAGAGGTCAAACAGTGGTCCTAGCCACTTACACAACAGTTTAGAAGGTCGAAAAGTAAACAAAACAAAGTTGGTCATTTTAACAAGCCTTAATTAAAAGTAAGCCTTTATCAAAAACAAGCCTCGGTCGAAGTGTCGTGATATCGTGACACTTCGGCCCCAAAACAAGCCTCGGTCGAAGTGTCACGATATCGCGACACTTCAAGCCCCAAAACAAGCCTCGGTCGAAGTGTCGCGATATCGCGACACTTCGGCCCCAAAACAAGCCTGGGCTGAAGTGTCGCGATATCGTGACACTTCGGCCCCAAAACAAGCCTCGATCGAAGTGTCACGATATCACGACACTTCGGCCCCAAAACAAGCCTCGATCGAAGTGTCATGATATCGTGACACTTTGGGCCCCAAAACAAGCCTCGGCCGAAGTGTCGCGATATCATGACACTTCGGCCCCAAAACAAGCCCCGGCTGAAGTATCGTGATATCGCGACACTTCGGGCCCAAAACAAAGCCCCGGCCGAAGTGTCACGATATTGTGACACTTCGGGCCCAAAACAAAGCCCCGACCGAAGTGTCACGATATCGCGACACTTCGGGCCCAAAACAAAGCCTCGACCGAAGTGTCGCGATATCGCGACACTTCGGGCCCAAAACAAAGCCCCGGTCGAAGTGTCGCGATATCGTGACACTTCGGGCCCAAAATGAAGCCTCGGTGGAAGTGTCGCGATATCGCGACATCGCGATATCGCGACACTTCGAGCCCAAAGGGAAGCCTTGGCCGAAGTGTCGCGATATCGCGACGTCACGATATCGCGACAAACTCCCATATTTGCGCCAAGATGGACTTAACCAATCAGAGGCAGACCTTAACCAACTAGAGGCTGGACAGACATTTCAAAGCGACGAAGTGTTGCCAAAATCAAACACTCGATTGCATCCTTTTAGATTCATTTCTTCTACAGCCATAATCTCTTTCGCAGGAGAGGTTATTGGTGGCTGCTAGAAGGTGAACCCGGACCTCGATACCCAACATTGGATCACAGGAATCCATTAATTCGATGACATCACAACCTGAAAGATTTTGGGCCCTTCCTTAGTGGATTGGCACTGAAATCAAGTTTTAACGGGGGCAGCCCGCTTGGGCACCCCACACACGTTCTTAGTTTCAATTTAATTTATGTTGTTTTCGAATATATCCTGCAGTTAACAGTGTTTAAATAGATTATGCTTTATGTTCGAATATATATATACTACATTACGTTTTACGTCTAATTTATATTTCAGAAGATATTTATCGAAGACATCTAGGATTATGTTCTACATTCTACGCTTTTGGTTCTTCACTAACTTGCAGGTAACAGTGATCTGTTTCACCGATTGTTCTGCTGGCAGCAACTTCTGGTGACGTTGTCCGATTTCTGTCATAGTTGCAGGTTGCGTAGAGCTATTTTGTTTCCCGATCTAATCAGTATTTTGCATGCATCTTTCATTAATTTCAAAAGAACAAACTTTCTCTATGTGTAGCAGGTGCTACTAACACTTTCATTGTTTCTTTGATTGCAGGAGAAGCAGCAGCAAGCAGGGATTCATCGGCATAAGCGGCAGCAACACTTTGGCCTGCCTGTTTCAAATGTGGGCATGCAGAAGAAGATCACTATTCACTTGTTGTAATGGAAACATGCTAACTCTCCTAGCCCTTAAAAAGGGAGGAGACGTATTGTAACCGAGTTGGAATCACATTAATACAAAGGGCTATGCTCCTGCTTTTGATTTGATTATATCCGTGTTATTTCATGCATCAAGCTAGCTAGTTTACATTGCAGCAATTAGTGTCTCTTTTATTTCCGAAATCTTATGCTTTCACCTCCTCCTAAGGATTTTAGAAAATTCAATACTGAAGGAGCCTCTAGAGGGAACCCTATAAAAGCCAATGTGGGAGGAATTGGTAGACTTTCAGATGGCTCCCTATTTTTTACTTTTGCTTAGAATTTGGGTATTCTTTCCAATAACCTTGCTTGAGGGGTACGGTATCCTTAGAGGGCTTCATGAGGCTACTATGGTTGGATGGGAAAAGGTGTTAGTTGAGTTTGAATCTCAAGTTATGATTAATCTTTTGAAGACTTCTTCTAATAATGATAAGGTTGATTGGAGAATAAAAAGAATTGTTGAGAAAATTCAATCAATCCAAATGGTATTTTTGAAATTTGATTACAATCATGTGGTCAAAGATTAAAACAAGAGTGTTGATGCTTTAGCTAATGGGGATTTGGACAAAGGTGATCTTACTTTTTATGGCCACCCTCCTAGAAAGTGGGCTTCGTAAATTGAGGAAGCTCTTCGTTCTATCATTTCTTTGGATGGCTCCAGTTCTAAAGGTACCTAGTTTCTTCTTGCTTTATTTTTGCTTCTCTTTGGTTCATTTAGGTCATTTTAGTTCCCTAGATCAAACTATTCTTTCTTTTGTTTCCTCCATTGATTCTTGCCTTAAAAGTCTTCTAGTCTAGATAGGTCATTGTTATGTTCATTTTTTTTTTAGTTTTTAAGGGGTGTGTGTTCTTTTGTTTTGTTTTGTTTTTGTGTTCTTTGTGTTGTTTTTGTTTTGTGTTTTTTTATTTTTTTGTTATTGTTCTTGTGTTTTTGTCGTTTTTATTCTTGTGTTTCTCTTTGTTTGTGTTTATTCATGTTTTTTGTGTGAGTGTTTTCTATGTTTTTTATTTTTGTTTATTGTCTATTGTTTGTTGTTTTTTATTTTTATTTTTATTTTATTTTTTTAATATTTTAGGTTTTCGTTGTGTTTATTTTTCATGTTTTTTGGGTTATGTGTTTGTAGTGTTCTGTTGTTTTTGTCATGTTTATGTTTTGTTATGTGGTTCTTCTATTTTTCTATGTTGTTCATGTTGTGGTTTCTTTTATTATTATTGTGTGTGTTTGGTTGTGTTTTTGTTTTTGACACACTCAAGGAGCATATTTTTATTCTATTTTATTATTTTTGTTGTTATTTATTTATTTAATTTTTTATATTGTTTATGTGTGTTTGTTTGCTCCTTGAGTTTGTCAAAGGTGGTAGGACAGGTCCTAGTCCTAGGCGGTTTGGCAAAATGGATACCCCTACCTCCTTGGGTCTTACCCGAAAGTGGCATCCCTTTTGGGATGTTTTCCACAAATAAAAAATATATATGGATGACTTCTATTGGGACTACCACTCCAATCATAATAATAAAACCTTATGTTTTTTATGATGTGAATTAAATCATATCTAGCTTACCTTTTTAAAAAGTTATTATTTATTTAGTAAGTTAGCATTTGTTAATATTAGAATAATAAATCTGCTAATAATAAATCAGTTATTCTTTTAACAAGCTATGGATGATCATATGTTACTTATGTAAATCTGTGTGGGAGTCAGTTCATCATTTGTTTCTAGAGTGCCCATTTTTTGGCCTTGTCATTTCCATTATCCTATCAAATGTTTCCATATCTTGGGTTGATAATTAGTCTATCAGTGATCTTATTGCCCAGTGGCCAAACCCCTTTAAGTCCACCCACCTGAAGTTTTGGTGGTCGGTCATTCTTCCTCACTTTATGTGGTAAATTTTGTTGGAAAGGAATAATTGGGATTTTTAATTCTTATCCCTAGATATGGAGTCAGTTTTTTTGATAGTTATGAATTTTACCTCCGAAAATTCCAATATCATGTCTTTTTAGGATTGTCCTTCATAACCATTTGATATTTAAGTGGCACATTATGTTAACCTATATTTTGAGGTTTTTGGTCATTCCCAGGCTGTTGTGAATAGATCCCTTATCTCTTGGATTCCCCCTCCCCTCAGTGGTTCAAGTTAAAGTTTTATGGTGCATCAAAAGGCAACCCCAGTAACGCGAGTTGTGGAGGTGTAATCAGGGATGACAGAGGTCATCTCATCTTGGCTTATGCAAAAAAACTTAGAATCCAATCTAAGAATTTTATAGAAGCTCGAAGGCATCCAAATGGCTATCGAGCTTAATATTTAGTACCTAATAATCTAGGGAGACTTGTTAAACACTATAAATTATTTGAAAGAGGTCTCACATCCACCTTGTAATGTGCAACCAATCATCGAATGTTCCATTATATTGTTAAGGTCAATTAACAATAGGCATATTCAACATGTGTATAGGGAAGGCAATTGTGTAGAAGATACAATGGTAAACTTGGGAAGGCAATCATGTGGAAGATAAAATGGTAAACTTTGGGTTAACTATCCAATCCCTAGTGATGTGACAGGGCAACCTTCCCCAATGCATCATTGATTCTTATAGTGAACTTGCAGTTACTAATGTTGAACAGTGCCACAATGTCAAGGATCACGATGGCTCACAATGCGAGGCTAATTGTGGGACCTTATTACACTGATATTCCAAGGTGGCACATTGGAAAAATAAGGACAAGCTATAGAACCTCACACTTTATATTTTTTCCCATGGTTGATGTTGTAATAATCTAGGCTATTTTTTAGCTTATGGACCATGTGTTTAGACCAATTTTGGATTGTTTTGTAGGGAGTCGAACCTTCACGAGATCCTCCTTACAGATTTTATATAAGGTTTTGGATCCCTTATAAAAATGGTTACTAATAAAAAAACTAAGCTATGGATGATTTCGATTGGGACTACCACTCCAATCATTATTAATAAAAATTTATATTTTTTATGATGTGAATTAAATCATATCTAGGTTACCTTTTTTGAAAAAGTTATTATTCATTTAATTGTATCTCTAATATGTTATTTTTAATCACAAATTTCTATGTTTCCACATTTACATCCATCATTTTGAATGAGATAAAATTTATCACATAGATATTTTCTTTCTAAAATTTTATTTTTTCCAAGAGGAACATTAACATTATAATGAGCAAAACTATATGTTATCCAATTTTCTTTTCTATAGATATGTTCTTATTTCTAACAAGTTTCCTTTGATAATTATTAATAAACATCAATAATTATGTTATTTTTTATTTAATTCACACTTCTATATTTATTGATATCATTAATTATAATTTATGAATCCCCATTAATTTTAGTATATTTTTATCCTTTTAAAATATAAATTTCATCCTTTTAAGAAGTTCCCTAGCCTTTAAACTAAGTGATTAGAAGTTTACCTTTATTATTTCAAAAAATATCACTTCTATCAATAAATTAATTTTTATAAACCTAGTTTTTCTATTTGACCATAAAAGGAGATCTTTTATGTTAGCTTTATTATCATAGATGCCTCTTGTGTGTGTATGTGTATTCAAATTTTATAATCAATATGATAGAACCTCTTTTTTACACTTGACAGTTTCCATAGTGATCACCATGACTATAAATATTTTATGAAAAGGCTAATAAAATAGTCTTAGACTTGGTTATCAATTTAAGATTTTTTTCTTAATTCTATTATTCTTGTAAAATCATAGATCCATTAGATAGCAGTAGTACCAATCATAAAAACAATATATAAATATTTAATTTTAAAATAAGAAATTTAATATTTCATCAACTCTTTTAATATTGATGTTAAATGATACAAGTAATGGGGTAATGAATAAGTAAATGATTTAATGTTTTAGATGCTTCTCACACAAGGAATACCTAAAAGGTATTTGATATCCATTTCATTATGAACTCTCTCCTATAATAATATTACTTTATTTTACCAACCAAAGGAATGTTAAGCCCTTAGAAATAACCTCTAGTGACCAAATATTTCTTCTAAGTGAAATCAATGGGAGTAAGAAACTCACACTAAATAATCATGTACCAACTTGATCAAGTATCCATAATATTTTAATAGATATAAACCAACATATCCTTCCATATAAAAATAAGTAAATAGAGCTCTTGAAGTATATTTTGATTCTAATTTTTAATGTTCAAGTTTCTTCTCTTCCACTAGGTTATCAATAAAAAAATCCATGATTTAGAGTGGTTTCTCACATTATAATGGTTTCATTTTACGGTTACCTAGATTTGACATTCATTTTTCAACCATGAGACTCTATATGGATTTTTTTGTTGATTCTCTTCAACCTAAGTTTCTCCATCATATCTATTAACACTATTATATGCTTCCAATATCCACAATCACATTGCATCATTTGCCCCCTAATTTTCAAATTGTTTTAAATATATTTCTTCTTTTCTTAAGTTCATACATCCCCTTTGTTATTTTGAACAACACCCTACCTATCATAAGGAATTCTCCTTATTCTATTTTTTCTCATGTACTCAATGAAGCAATATCATCTTCATCTACTTGTACAACTTGGTTATGAGCTTCCCTTCTATAATCGTTGATATATTATGCTAGATAACACTCAAATAGTTGATGTTATTATTTAAAGTATATATAACACTTTCCAAAAAAACTATGATCTCTACCTCTACTAAATATACCTTATCCTCTTAACAATTAACCCTTTCCCCAGGTGATTTGTTTGGAATCACTTTAATAAGTACTAAATTCTCCTTCTTGCAAATGTTACCCTCTACCATTATATGATTTTTCTCTTCCTTGAGAGGATCAACCTCTTCTTTGTATTATTTTGTTGTCTATGCAACAACTTTTCCTTTTTCTTGAGTGCATACTAGTATGCCTATTCAATCATTTTGATTCTAATCATGTGAGTCTCATATTGTAAGGTCAATATTATTCTATTTATATATATTACCACCTTCTCCTCATAATATTTAATATGACCTACTCTGAGTGTCAACTTATAGTCTCTTTTGTATACTCCTTCACTCTAAAATCCTTTTGCTTAAGGTTTTAAATTCTTCTAAAAAACCTTATTTGGAAATCAATGAAAAAAATTGAGACTTAAAGTTTATCAAAAACTTATCCAAGTTTGAATTTTATAATTCTCTCTTTATTACATTTTTTCTTGGACATGATCCCATGATAATGATGCATGATCTTTCAACTTCATATAGGAAAATTTTACCCTCTTGGGGTTCTCTACTGATTCAAAATGCTTTTACATCTTTGTGATCCAATCTATGAGGTCCTTTGAATTTAAGATTTTATTGTATGGAAATGTTTCTATCCTTAGCTTTCAATTGAAATCACTTAAATATTTCTTCTAGTTCTTCTTCTTGTTCTTCATTATAAAATTCTGCTTTCTCCTCTTTACTATCACTAACATCTTAAACTTGAATGACCCTGCTCTAGCTAGTTTTAATTTTTTTTAATTAAGTGATGATTCATCTCAATATCTTAGCTATATTTAATTCTTGAGATCAAAACAATTTTCCTCTTTCCTATTGTGTCATTTCTTCTTATGCATGTATCACTACTCACTCCTCAAAGATATTCTAGCTCTAGTACCATATGATGCAAAAGCAACACTCACCATGTATCTCTTCACTTGTATAATGTTAGTTGTTTCTCAATTATACAATGTAAATATTTATAGTCGAACACCTATATGGTTTCAATTCCAATTGTATGAATCTATAATTATGAAACTACACCATCCAAACATACAACTATATAATTTTTCTTTCAATCATACAACTAAACAATTGTTCTTTCATTCATACAATTATAAAATTATTATTTCAATTGTACAACTATACAAATCACCTACAATGACTAGGCACTTGTATGGTTCTATTATATCAAATGACTATACAACCCTTTTTTTCCTCATTCAAACAAATCATAATTATGTAATAATAGAAAACTACAACCTCGTTTAATGACTTCAAGACAAATTGTATGATTTACAACCTTTCTCACCAAATAATCTTCCCTTATCGAATTATACATTCAACTTGCTCTTAATCATACGATTATTTAGTTTGTAATTATATCTCCCAATCATATAATTGTATGATCACATGTCATATTATGTAATTTTTATCGTGCGATTGTCCAACAATAATCATATGATTTCTCTTTTGTATAATAAGATGATTCTTTGCATTTAAAGTTATCTTTACCTTCCTTTATGCATTGACCAAATATTGGTTTGATATTCCTACAACCATTCAATTTAGCACAAGTAATTAGTACTACACTAAATCCTTTATTTGGTGAATTCCATTATACTATGCTTTCAACATGTGATGACAATCTAAAAATTAGGTTTTGAAATTATCAATGTATTTCTCATAATAAAACTCTTCCACCATTCCTCATGTCCAAACTCTCCTATTCTCAAGTTGCCTTCTAGTTTAATATAAATATATATTAGAAACTAAGCAAAATTATTGTTCTACATTTGAATCTATTGATTCTCCTTGTATGGATTTGAAATTATTATACAATTATTCACTTGCATAATTTTTAACTTGAGTAACTATACTTTACTTTTTGGAGCATTTCATCAATAACCCCGTCCACCATTTAATCCAATATTATTATTTAACAATAGTTAACATTTTTCTTAGCTGAAGGATGCCCCATTAGGACATTCCTTATCCTGGGCTTCTAAGCTTCAAAATTTTCTCTTGTACCTATACACCTAAGAAATAACACACACAATATAACATATTGAATATCATGCATTCAACAACAAATAATCAAGAATAATTTTGCAAAATATTGTTCATTTATTCATTAGCAATAAAGGTTGGAGTTCTGAGACTCCTTTAATTGCTCTCTTTGCTAACCTTATTTTTAAGATAAAATATGATTTATAATATTAAGGTAGTTACATAATAACTGAGTAGTTGGTCTTCCATCTCTATTATGGTTTCACTTCTACAATGGTAAGATATGGGGGCCCCCGCCCCCCCCCCCCGCCCGCCCCTTTTTTTGTTGTTTCGCGGGGCTGGGTTGTGCGGGGCCCGTCGCGGAGGCTGATGCGAGTCACGAGGTACATCAAAATAAACGATGATTTACTGCGTGCAATGATTGCAGCCTCCACATAATAAAAATACCTATTTGATGTGAACAATGTGTTTTTTGGCGTTAGAGATCCATTGGAAGAAGCAGCAATACAAGATGCGGAGATCGTGTTACCCGCGCACTAGTTCGAACGCGTGCTAGGGAAGAGTTCACTGTAGAAGTTTGAAACTCGCTGCGGAGAATGAAAATAATGGTGCACTGCGTGTCTGTCTGTTTGGCTTTGGAGGAATTTGGGACCACTGCGAGCCGTAGAAGGCAGCAGGTCAAATTGTTGGAACTGGTGCACCAGAAGAGAGAAGCGGGTTCCGCGGTGTAATTTGGTGTAATTTTTTTAATATGGTTTTTGCAGTTTCTATGGCTATTGTTCCTGCTTTATGCAGATTTTACAATGTTTTAAATAAGAAAGTGCACCTGCTATTCTGGTGGGCACTACTTACTCCTTGGTGGCCACTCTACTCTTTCATTGGGGATTATTTAATCTGCCAGGGAGGGCTGCATACACTGATCTAAAATATTGGGATGGAGTTTTATGAGCAGAACATTGAGCGCGGACATCTGTTTGTAGCTATTTGGCGCACTTACAACTGCTGCCTATTTGCTGCGTGGTCTCGTGCCAGTCCCACCGATGCACATCTGTAAATTCCAATTCCAAAGGAGGTCCTATATTTTGCCGAGATTTGAGACGTCTTGCTGACGCTGTTGAAGCTAACATTTTTTTGAAGGCGGTTGTCCGTCACGACGTCGAAGAGAAAGCTCTACGGAGGGCCTACTAAAGATAGCATCATTGACTGGAATTTTCAGTTTGCAAGATTATCACACAGTATTGGCAAGCAAACTTATTATGACTGCAATGCAATATGGTAGTTGGCTTGGGGACCTTGGCCATATAGCACTAGTTTTACATCAGCTCTTTTGGCCTCAAGGAAATATAGTGCTCCTGTTTTCCTCGGCACATTTAGTGTACTTGCGGTAATGGCGATTATATCTATCTTTCTTGGGCGAACGCTGATGATATCCTGCAATTCGGAGTTGCCGCTTGTTGATCTATCTATTGTTGGTCTTCTGGTGTATTTTGGAGTGTCAACATTATTAAAGGCGGGTTCAAGTGATAAATCCAAACCAAATAAATAGGAAAATGCGAGCCAAGGCGATAAGAACTAGCAGTCTATTGAAAACAAAACAGTTTGCCTGCCTTTGTAGCCAGAAAAGCTTCCAATTATCTTCTTGTTTTTTCCCTAAATTTAATTTGATTTGATGTATGGATTCGGCTCCTGGTTACGTGTACAGTCGGGCTCATCAATGACCGTAATGGAAGCCAACAATAGCAGCGATCTTCTCCGAGTTTTTGTTGAAGCTTTGCACGTTGTAACAATATGGAGGGGCCAAAATGTCGTGTTTTTTTGCGGATGATTATTTTTTGGTTCGCCATACAGACACCAGCGGAGCATCTATTTATTTTTCAGAGCATCTGTTTATTGTTCCCGTTCCGTACTGTGGAGATTTCAATATGAGACTGATTGTGCCTAGCGAACGGCTATTTCGGCAACGTGAAGGCCAGGAATGGTGTCTGGCTGTGTCAATTGTACCCAACACCGGGTAAAGAATACTGCAATCGGCGAGCAGAATATTCTTTTTAGCAGTGGCATGAAGAACGTGATAGCAGAATTAATTTTTTCTCAAGCACCAGACTATTGAGGGACAACTGTGATGTCGGTATCTTAGAAGACTGTGTGCTTTGCAGTATTATGGGTACGAATGTTGTTGATGGGACTGTTATTAACGTAAATTTGAAAGGTTTTTTGCCGCACTGTATGCTAACAGAGGATGAGCCGCGGAAATGGATTACTATTGTACGAATTTTTTTGTAAGTGGCATGGCAATTTTTTTTTTCTTATAGCTGGGATGATTCAGTTTGTGGAGCACCGCCTACCATTGGATATAGCCGTTGCAGCAATTTAGGGCGGAGGAGCAATTTCGATGATCGACATGGGCATTTTTTTTCATGGATGAACTCCCTGGCAGATGTCAACAGTATGGAGGAGTTGAAGTTTTTTAATTCGGATGACAAGTCACGGACACAGCCTGTGGATTCTCGCGTTCGTAGTTTTTTTTACTTCAAACTGTTAAAAGTTCATGGTGTTTTGCCTTCCACCTGTTGCTTCCGGCGTGGAGGATGGGCCCACCTGATCACAAAAACGGCTTCGGGCGTGGAGGATGGGCCCACCTAAAGATCATGGTGTTTTGCCTTCCACCTGTTGCTTCCGGCGTGGAGGATGGGCCCACCTGATCACAAAAACGGCTTCGGGCGTGGAGGATGGGCCCACCTGATCACAAAAACGGCTTCCGTCAGATGCAGAAGCCACTATTTTTCACCAGTTTTTAGTGGCAGTTTTTTGAATCAGCACAGCTGCGCAGGCCAACTTTCCATCTTTGCCTTTGTTAAGGCTTTCCATTTTTTTAAGACCCTAGCCACAGTGTGATTTGCCTAATTTCCTAGGGCACAGATCTGGTACAAAGACATCTTTCTTGATAGGCTTTGTGGATTAAAAATATGCTTTGGTGTGCCTTTGATTTTGGGCATGTAGCAAGTGTGCACATGCACCAAAACCACGCATAGGATATTCCCTCGTTATGCATTTTTTTGCATTTGTCCCATAAGCAGAATGGGCAAGGCTATTCTTAGCCTTAAAGTGGAGAAAACCACTTTATTGTATGGTCAATTGTAAAGAGGACACTTACATCATTTAATGTTTTTGTCGACATGGAGAATGGATGGTCCATGTGGCCAAATTAATATTTCTCTTAAAGGAAATTTGAAAAGTTTTTTTAATCAACTTTTTAAATATGAGTGCTCCCATGTTTTTTTAAGGAGAGAAGAAGACTTGTTTTTCTTGCATATGAAGGATATATTTGAAATCCTATATAGGGGTATTTATAGTAATCGGAAAGATTTTTCCGAGATAGACACATTGATAGTGTCCATTTTCCATTTTGAGGTACTTTAACCTGTATTTTTCAGCCTTAAAGTTATTGTATTATGGAGTGCATTCTCGGTTGAACCCGACACTCCCAGCATTAGTGCCCTTGTTTTGTTGTTTGTCCAATTTTTTTTTGGATATTGTTAATCATCCCATAGTGTTCATGGAGGTGGAAACTACATATTCATGCTTGTGGGGTCATTTTGGACTACCCTTGCCATTTTTGTGGTTCTTCCTCCATCTTATCTTCACACTCCTTTTTGTGAAACACTTTAATTTTAGGGGAATTTTCTTTGGTGAACTTTTTTAATAGTTCACATGCCATAGTCTAGAGTATAATTTCATTTCTACCATGAGTGTCTACTATTTTGAGACATATGATAGGTTCTTTGCATGCTTATTTAAGAAAGTTTTCCTTGGGTGGGGATTGAAGAGGACATCTTCCTTCCTCTCAATCCTCTATGCACATCTTCCTTTTTCTTCTTCTATTATGGCAGGTACTTTTCTCACTTGATTTTTTTCACCATTTCCCTTGTTTTGCTGGTTATCCACAAGTTTTAGACCTTGTTATCAGTCCCTTGTGTTCATATAGGTGGAAACCACATACTCATGCTTGTGGAGTCACTTTAAACTATACTTGTGATTTTTGTGGTTCTTTCTCCATCTTACCTTCATACTCTTTTTTGTGAAACACTTTGGTTTTAGGGGACTTTTCTTTAGTGATATTTATTCTGTTTTATTACATATTGTACATGAGTACCTTATCAAGACTTTTTGTCGAGACTCATCTTCTATGGGTATACCATATATTATTTATTCCTTTTTTCACTTACGCCTACTATCACTTAAGGGGGGTGTTAAATTATCTTGGTGCACAGAGGTTTTCACCTCTCTCTTCTTCTTATTGTTCTTTTTCTTCTTGGATGATTGTTTTTCCCATGTGGTTTTTTACCATCTCTCATATATATAAGTACATTGTACATGATTACCTCGTAAGTTCTTGTCGCTGGGACTCATTTCTTTTTTGTTCAATGAGGACAATCTTCACCATATGAAGACATGCCTCTTCCTTTTTGAAAGATGGTTTTCCCATGTGGTTTTTTACTATCTCTATGTAATAATATAGTACATGAGTACCTCATCAGGCCCAGTTCCCAGGACTCATTTTTTTGAGAATAATCTTCACCATATGAAGGCATGCCTCTTCTTTTTTTATTTTTTGATAGATGGTTTTTTCCCATGGGTTTTACCATCTCTTCAAAAATAATCATTGTACATGAGTACCTCATCATGCCCAATTATCGGGACTCATTTTTTTAAGGACAATCTTCGCCATACGAAGACATGCCTCTTCTTTTTATTTTTTTGATAGATGGTTTTTCCCATGGGGTTTTACCATATCTTCAAAAAGAATCATTGTTCATGAGTACCTAATCAGGTCAAGTTGTCGAGACTCATCTCTTTTTTCAATGAGGACAATCTTTGCAAACCGAAGATATACCTCATACCTTTTTTTGATGGTTTTTTTCCATGTGGTTTTACCATATCATAAAAAAAGACTCATTTTTTTTAGGACAATCTTCGCCATATGAAGACATGCCTCTTCTTTTTTATTTTTTGATAGATGGTTTTTTCGCATGGGGTTTTGCCATCTCTTCAAAAAAAATTATTGTTCATGAGTACCTAATCAGGCCAAGTTGTCGAGACTCATATTTTTTTCAATGAGGACAATCTTTACAAATTGAAGATATACCTCTTACCTTTTTTTGAAAGATGATTTTTTCCCATGTGGTTTTACCATCTCATCAAAAAAAAGGATCATTGTATATGTGTACCTCATCAGTCCCTATTACCAAGACTCATTTTTATCATTCACCCCTAGTATCACTTAAGGGGGTGTTAGAATATGTAATTATTTTCTTAAGTTCTACTAAGATATACATACTTGAGTTTCCACTCCTCGATGATTCAGGTGAACTCTTTGTATAGTCTAGATCATATTTGATGAGTTGCTATAATCCAATGACTCTAAATGATCAACTTTACTATTTATACAAAGTTGATCCATGAAATAATCAATCAAGTATTTGTTTTTTCTAACAGTATAGTATAATACAAAAGTGGTAAAATATTACCACCATTTAATAAAAATAAATTTATAATCACTATTTATGAGGGTTGTGCATAGTGGTGAATTATCTTTAGTTAGTGAATATTTGGATTTCCAAATTTTGGAATTGGTGAATTTGAGGACCCTTGATTGGGACTCATTAGCCTAAAAATTTTGGGTGCAAAAATATTTTTACATCACCTCACCCCAATTTTATAAGAATTTGACTGTTTTAAATTTAAATCACTAATATTAACCCTGATAATAGTGGACCTTTTTGCCTTGAAATTATAGAGTTTTATTTACACTAATAAAATTACCTATTATACCCCAGTATATATACTTAATGGGATAGTGATACTCCTACATCTTAAATATTGGTTCTTCTCAAGACAACCAGTAGAAGAGATAGATAACAAGTAGCAGGAATAGATGCCTAGTAATAGGAATAGATGACCTATAGCAAGAATAGACAACAAATAAGTTGTAGCAGAAATATATGACTAATGATTGATAATAGGAATAAACAACAAATGAATGATAGTAGACCTCAATGTCCTATATAACAGTTGTAGAATTATCAAAATTTTATTTAAAAATAGGCCAAAAAATAGGCCATTCTTGTCATTTTGTTTTCAAATATTATTATAAATAGGCCATTTTTTTTATTTTTTGGTGGAAAAAGACAATTCACCATGTCTTCTACATACGTTTAGACAATTTTTGCCTAGATTTCAAAATTGATTTATCCTATTTTTAAAAATAAATTTTTATGTCAACCCTTTACGTATAACCCTGCTATTTGCTAATAATAAAATTGACAACATTATTTATAACCAATGTAAAATATACACAATATGGCTCTTATATCCTCAGTATTTGTTATAAATAGTTTCTCCATCATATAATTTTTTATATATTTTGAAGCATCAAAATTGCACTTAATATCCTTTTCTAAAGAAAGAACATGGTTAATCAAAATTAATTTTGATAAATTTTCTAATGAATGCCAAAAATTTCTTAAATTTTTGTTAATAATAATAAAAATGGATAATATGATTAAACCATAAATGGTATCATTTTATTATACCCACTAGTTTAGAATAGATATAGAATCTTCGAAATTTCATATTATCTACAAGTAAGAAAATATGATCGTAGATAATTTGGTCAATCTAATGATGATATTCAATTTAACAAAATATAAATCTTAGAATATAAGTTTATCATTAAAAATATATTTCTTAAAGCAAATCGTATCATTTTTTAAATGAAAATAAAAAATTTGCTAGAGGATATTATACTATTTGGTAGAAGTGAATGTACCCCATGGTACCATTGTAATATTGTAAATATCGTATTAGTGTCTGAGTTAATAGTTTAGGGTGTATGATTTAAATTTCTCTAAAGTATATATCTATGTGTAGGATGAGCACAAGTGTTATATAATAGATGACCAACAATAAAGTATTTAAGAGTCACCTTCTAAGGTATACTATGGATACAAAGCTCCATGAATTATATTGAAGAAAAATTCATAAAAGAGATCTTGTATATTGGATATAGTGAGTTTATTCATTATTTTATATTAATATTGATATATGTTATGAATATTATGTTCTTTTATATTCATCTAAAATATTGAATGCTCTAAGATTTGACTCTATTTATGGTTCTAGTTATTTGGCTCTATGATTAAATCTAGCTAAAAAGCCATCAAATATAAGGGAAACAAATAAATAATTTTCATAGAAAGTTAGATTGGCTATGGTCTAATTAATATACGAGAAAATATAATATCTCTAATTTATATGAGAGTGGAACCTTATGAAAGCCACCTATACATATTTAAAATTACAAAATTAAAAAATAATATTTATATGGTCTTGTGTGTTATTTATTATTGTTAGCTTTTAAAGTAGATTACAATGGGAGATGGCAATCACATGATGTAGAAATATAAGAGAGTAAATACATGAGATTGCAAAAATATGTTATAAATAGAAATGATGGAAATGAATACAATATTGCTATGGAGGAAATGGACACTCCATACAAGATGCTATAGGATTACATTGTACTTCATCACTAATGGAGTTACATAGTAATACTACTACTACCTACTATCATACCAATCTCTTACAATGAGTCCCTTTCATAATGGAAGATAGATTCCTTGGCCAACACTCTACCTAGCTATACAAGGGACACCTTGCACATTTATAACTTGTATATTTATACTTATGTTTTTATTACATTGCTTAAAGTAACTAGATAACTTTTCCCTAAACCAATATAATGTCCTAAGTACGTACCTAGGAAGGTACATTTACATGATCCAAATGATGTAATAGACTCTAACTCTAACACCCCCCTCTATTACATTATTTGGTTACTGAAGACTTTAGTCTTCTATATGGATCTTCTTCTTCATCTTGAATTTTGTATTCTTTCTCTGGATTATTTGTAAACTATTCAAGAAAATAGCTAGTGTATCTGTAAAGTGTTATGTTTACTGATAGAGCTTTCTCCTCATAATTTTTTGAGTGTTCATCCAGTTCTTCAATTTCTTCTATCATTTAAACTAGGTGTCCTTTTTTATTCCCATTTCAGTACACCAATTGATAATAATTGGTTGGTCACTAAAATTATTACAGACAAGAATTCTTTTGATACTATCTTGGTTGAAATTGGTTTCCATTGCTTATCTGGTTTCCTTGATTCTATTTTTTTCAATTGTACCTATAATAACTAGTAGTATGACCTTTCTTTCTACATATCTGATAATACCATGTTCTTTGTCCTTTTGCAGATAAAGCAATATTTCCTTGTGGATTATATTTTGATGTCAATACAATGTTAGTCATATCATATTTTACAATGTGTTCCATCTCATATTCCTGAAGGATATTAACTAAGTCATCAAAAGAAGTATATTTACTTAGGATTTGTAGAGATGTGACCAAATGCTTATGATTGTCTAGAAGTGCTCTCATGGTTACTTGAGTAAGAAGTTCATCTTTAGGATCCTATCAAAGAGTTAACAATTTTTATTTAATATCTGCTACTTTCCTTAGAATTTTACGCTTTCCCCACTACTCATTTTCAAGGAATGTAGTTGAGTTTGTATATGAAGTATGGTAGCTTTATTATTTCCTTCGAATATTTTTATAAGCTTGTCCAAGATTAGAATATGTTTTTGCTAAACTGATATAAGATTGTATTCCACCAGTGATAGAAAATGTTATGATCATTAGGGCTTTTGAATCATTTCCTCAAATTTTAGAATCTCAGTATCACCTATGGTAGGTTTCTTTATTTTTCCTTGGATAATATCCCAAAGTTTTTCATATACCAAGATTGTTTTTACTTTATTCTTCCAAGAGAAATAATTTGGGCCTTTTAGTAGTTGGGATTCAACTAAGAAGAATTTATTGGATGCCATTGAATTCTATTTATAAACTCTTTAGATTGTGTGGACTTTATTATGTCTCCCTAATGATACAATTTTACAAATCTAATAAGATTTTAGGTTTTGTAGGAAGTTAACATCTATCCAATGAATTTAAAACTTGATAATGTTTTATGGATTCTAATATTACCAAGTTTTTTAGAATGCCTTATGACTCCCTAGGATTTTTTGGATAGGATATATGTTCAATATAGTGCTTTTGTAAATTGTAGTTAAATTTTGAGTTGATTTTGTGAAATTTTGTAAACACAAAAATCCAATTTTTATCTCCTTATTACTCCTATTGAACTAAGCATTATTTTCAATTATTTGAAGATGTTTTGAAGTTGGATTTATTTTTACTCCTTTAAGTGTTTTGAAATAACAAAGTTATAAAAATACCAACCTTTGAAATTTTTTATAAACCTCTTTAAATAACCCTTTTGGTTGATTTTAATATTTTCTAATTTCCAATTCCTAAATTTGATGTTGTATTCCTTACAACTCTCAAATTTGGAAAGATTAGAAAATAATATTTGCAAGTAATTTAAATTTCAATAATAACCCTTATGTCTCTTTGATAACCTTTTTGCAAATATTAAAAAATCTTAAATATGCTTTCTTAATAAATATCTAATGCTTAATATTGCAATAGAAGATAAAATGTATCCTTATAACTCCAAAAACCTTATATTAAAAGTAAGCTTAAGTATAACCTTTACCTTAATTATCCTTAAATTTTGTGCATCGGTAAACTCATAGATATGTACTATGTAGCACTCATGGGCAGCCAAAGTCCTCTTTAACCAATGCTAATTTGATCCTTGATTGGTGACCCTTAACTTATACAAATGATATCAAAATATACCTTGAAATATGCTTTGTAGGGCTTCTCTGAATGTAAGCATTGTTCACTGGTTTTATGATAGCATATTAAATATTTTTCTTACATTGTTGAATGGTGTATGAATTTAAATAGTCTTTTTCTTTGAGTAAACCTCAATGCTTAACTCCATTTGAATTCTTTCTTTATTTGTTGTACTATGTTCTACTTCACATTGTTGTATTCTTCTTTGTTCTTCAAGATCACTGTCTTAAGTAAGATGGGTTTCATGACAAGTGTCACATGAAGTGTTACAAGATAGGTGCCTTCAATGTACCTTTGATAATTATGAGGTTGGTGGTAACCTCCAAATATTCTTAATTCCTTCTAAATGAATCTAACTCCCTTTAGGTGAGTGCTTGGATATTCATGAATATGAGGAAGCTTAGAGAATTTGTTCCAAGTGGCACTCAAGGCTTGTGCATGCAAGCCTATTATTAAACACTACAAATATGAGCTTGCAACCCTAATTCTTCCTTTATCTTTGCACCCTACATGAGCTTACTTTATTTCTTGATATGCAAGATTATTTTTACATGTTGGCTTGATGAGGATGATAGATGGCTACAACTGGATTGCTTAACATTTCTATAGCATAATTTTGAGCTTTTCTTTTGGTGGATGTTTTCTTCAATGGATTACTTAGGTATAACTCTTATCTCTGCACCTATTTGTAGGTTTTGTAGTTTATTTTAATGTCGATTTTTGCCCTTCTCTAATAATTTAAAAATAGTTTTGGTTATAACAACCAATAGATATCCATTTTGCTTTATATTTTATGTAGATAACCTATCACTAAATGCTTCCCATTTTTCTACATAAGCATGAGTGATAAACCTTATTTCAATGGCTCCACTATTGCAGGTGATGCACTACTTACAAGGCTAGATTTGAAGGAGGAAAATAATATTTTTGGACACCTCAACTCTTAGATGTGTGAGATATTTGGTGGATCCTTCCTCTAACCACAATGTTTCTAATTATGTGAGCTCTTTGGTGGCTCCTTACTTTGGCTACTAAGCTATTGGATAAAATGTCCTTACTACATCCATGTAAATAGTAATACTTTTGTTCTTCCAAGGAAAAAAATAGGTGCCTTTTGTAATAAGTAAATATTGCACCAAAATAAAGCATTTTTTAAATACTTATTGCTTCTTCTTCTTTAGATGATAGTAAATCCAAGCTAATGAAATGTTGTTTTGAATAAGGATTACTAAACTCTATGCTAAAAAATAAGCCGTTATATTCTCCTTGAATCTTGAGACTTCCAAGATCTCGATTTGAGGCTTCCTTCAAGGATTTCAATGGTGGTTTTCTACTCTACCTTTTTTCTTGTAATGGTGGCTTATTTTTGTCATGAAAAGTACTACAAATTTTTTATATATTTTTTTCTTTTTAACAACACAAACTAATTGAGAGAAACTAGTTAAAAAATCAACTTAGAATGGTGCTTAATAGATGCACTTTAAATGGTAATAATATTTTCACCTTATTGGTCCACTAATTTCTCAAAAATAATCTTAAAAATTCCACTACAACCTTTCAAGCATAATCTAGAATAAATTCTTATAAATTTCACTACAAACATAGTTGTAGAATATAGTCTTATTTTTCAAGATATAAGATATGTAGTTGTGAAAGCATGAGATTCCGAAAAATAAAACACTAATTACAATGAAAACAACTAGCTTGATGCATGAAATAACACGAATATAATCACATCAAAAGTGAGAGCACAACCCTTTTTATTCATGTGGTTCCAACTCGGTTACAATACGTCTCCTCCCTTTTCAAGGGCTGGGAGAGTTAGCATGTTTCCATTACAACAAATGAATAGTGATCTTCTTTTCCGCATGCCCACATTTGAAACGGGTGGGCCCAAGTGTTGCCGCCGCTTATGCCGATGAATCCTTGCTCCTTGCTGTTCTTCCTGCGTTCAAAGAAACAACAAACCGTTTAGTAGCACCTGTAACAAGAAAATAGAACGTAATGCAAGATAACATGCAATTGAAAACGTAATGCAGGTGTAGAACGTCTAAAGTGTGATATGAGATATATTCGCTAAACTATTTAACAGTTTAAAACGTAATGCAAAATATATTCGTAATGACTAGTCTTTGCTGCCGAGCATCACCAAAAGTTGCTGCCTACAACTAATTGCTGCATATATACGACAAACTAATCGTTGCAACCTGCTATTCTGACAGAGAACCAAACATATACACAGACATGATATATTCGATAACTGTCTTATGATATATATATTCGAACACTGTTGATTGCAAGATATATTCGAACATAAAAACGTAAACTATTTAAATACTGTTAACTGCAGGATATATTCGAAAACAACATAAATTAAATTAAAACTAAGAACGTGCGTGGGGTGCCCAAGCGGGCCGCCCCCGTTAAAACTTGACTTTGATGCCAATCCACTAGGAATGGGCCCAAAATCTAAGATAATGTGGTGTCAGCAAATTGGTGGTTTACTGTGTCCAATGTCGGATCTGAAGGTTCGGATTCACCTTCTAACAGCCACCAATAACCTCCCTTGCGAAAGAGATTATAGATGCAAAAGAATGAATTCGAAAGGGAATGCAATCGGGTCTCTGGTTTTGCAACACTTCGTTGCGTTAAGAAAATGCTTGTTAACCTCCTTTTCGGGTGGGAAAGTCCACCGTTTTATAGACCCATGGGGTCTCTTTGGAAGGGGCACGCAGGGATGCCACGTGGCGGCCATGCCTTCTCAAAAGGGAGGAGACTCCGCCTTGACTAGGGCTTACATGACTGCCCTTGTGACAGTCCGCTAACTGCCAATCTGCCCACCTACGCGCGCATGCATAGCAGGCGGCAATAACTGACTGTCCTCGGTTGCCACTTGTTGAATGTCTGCTTTGATGGCTTTAACGACACTTTTGAATGCTTGACTTCTGCCTTTGATTGATTAAATTCGCCTTTGATTGATTGAATGTCTGCTCGAGTATTTTAATGTCCGCCTTTGAGCAAATGTGAAGTTCGTCGCGATATCGCGACACTTCGGGTGAGGCTCCCCTTTGGGCCTTAGGTGTCACGATTTCGCGACGTCATGAAATCGTGACACCCTCGACCAAAGCTCCCTTTTGGGCCTTAGGTGTCACGATTTCACGACGTCATGAAATCGTGACACCCTCGGCCAAAGCTCCCTTTGGCCTTAGGTGTCACGATTTCACGACGTCACGAAATCGTGACACCCTCGGCCAAAGGCTCCCCTTTGGCCTTAGGTGTCACGATTTGCGACGTCAATCGTGACACCCTCCAAAGGCTCCTTTGGGCCTTAGGTGTCGCGATTTGAGACGTCGCGATATCGTGACACCCTCGGCCAAAGCTCCCCTTTGGGCCTTAGGTGTCCCGATTTGCGACGTCGCGAAATCGTCGACACTCGCTGGTGTTTGTGTCGACCGCCGCCTTGTGTAGAATTTCGTGACACCCTCGGCCAAGGTTCCCTTTTGCTTAAGGCTTGCTTGTAATTAAAGTTTGCTCTTGATTAAAGTTTGCTCTTGCTTAAGTTTGCTCTTGCTTAAGTTTGCTCTTGCTTAAGGCTTGCTTGCTTTTGCTTAAGGCTTGTTAAAATGACCAGCTTTTTTTTGTTTACTTTTCGACCTTCTAAACTGCTGTGTAAGTGGCTAGGACCACTGTTTGACCTCTGAGGGCTGCCCTGAAAGCTGTGTGTGTCAATGCGATCAGTGTTTGTAGTCACATAATCGGATTGGTGCTATTTTGGTGTCTATAGATGCCCCTTTTTGGGAAGCGCTATGGGTGACGCAATGTTGAGCAAAAATAGATAACCAAAGCACTAATGATTAGGGTTTCTTGGTAACCTAACCAACTTTTGATGCCCCAAGTATGGAAAGGGCATGCATTCTTGAATCCTTGCTTCTGACGAGCTAAGGAATTTGATTTCAAGTGTTAACCTATTTTGGTGAGGTGTGACTTGAGCTTGGACATTGATCAGTCATGATTAGGCAAAGGGCGTAACCTTTTGTCCACAGGGGGAACCTTGTGTTCATGCTTCGGGAATGCCAAGTGTTTGATCAATTTGATGATTGCTTGTTTACTGCCCCAAGCAGGAGCGTGATTGTCTTTGTCAATGATTCTTTGAATGCATGTCATTGCTTTGATTGGGTGTGTGCTTGTTGATTGGTGACTAAGTGTGACTACCCCCTCAAGCGACGAATCGATGAGGGAATGACCTTCATGAGAAAAGCGACGAGTCGCTTGACCCAAGATGACTTGTGCAAGGGTGCCTTTAGATGTTTTACCGTTTAAGCACGTGCAATTTCCCGACATTTGGACCTATTTTTGGTGGGTGTTAACCCTTTTGGTGATGCCATAATGGGGTGAAATCATCAAAAACCCGTCTTCCCGTGGAGCGGTCCGGCTATGGTAGCCTTCTTGGGGAAGTAGGAGAGTGACAATTTGAGCCCCGACATCGATTTTTTATGCCAAGAGGTTAAGTGCAAGAGCACTTGTGTCCGGCAATGCTTATTGCTATGTTTTTGTGTTGCATTTTTGTGATGTTTTTGTTGTTTTGATTTTCTTTCTTTGTGTATATGTCATGATTTTATGTTATGCACAATGATTGATGTTGATGGATGCATGCTACTTTATATTGATGGATGCATATGGTATGATAAATGTGATTGTTGTATGTTGATTTATTTTGATGGATGCATATGTTGTGATGAATGCAAATGTTTTTGATTTATATGTGATATGCAGAAATGAAATGGATGGATGGACTTTGTGATGTTTGGCTATGGCACCATAGACTGTTTAGAACTCTATTATTTTGTCTTTTAGGCGATTGTTGTGATGCATGACTTTGTATGTATACATGTGGTTTTTCTTTTTTTGTATTTTTTGATGGTATTGTAAGGATGAAAAGTAGCGCAATTGGTTTAGAAATGTAGCTAAGGTTTTCTGAGACTCAAACGGTTTTAACTTACTAGCCATGACTGTACTTTATCTTACAAGACTTTTGAACAAGGTATGAATCGGACTTGTTTTTGACCAAGCTATTTCACATCCCTGTGTGTGCAATTGAGTTCATTTATGTGGTATTTGTCGGGATACCGCCGAGTGCCGGATGGGCTTTCAACCGAACTCGTATCGAGGATCACCTAATTAGCTCCACTAACTCCTTTGTTGTATTTAGTTAGATTAATCTATGGTGTTATCCAGGATACCATAAGCTAGCTCATCCTTATGCAAACATTGGTCTACACATACGCAAAGCGAATGTGACGGACATATCGTCATGCGGGTAGGATACCACCATTGCCAGATAGGCTATCAACCAAACCTGTAATGAGGATCACCTAGATGGTTTTCGAATGCTGAGAATTCCAGGGATTCAAGTTCAGGATATTTGTTGGCTGAATGATTTAGAAAGTTGCTCGTCTATATAGTGATGAAAATCACTTGTTTATTTTCTATTAATTCTTTTTGAGCAAGGATTTTGAATAGTAGTGATAACCACTGTTATTTGATTTTGTATTTTGAGTATTGTGAGTTTGGGCTGGTGAGTGGCCTTGATCCTTGTGGCCTTGGGGATGACTACCCATCCTTTGCAGGGACGTGTAGTACGAATCCTTACGACGTTGGGGACCAAGGGGGTGATGGAGATTATGGAGTAAGGGCATTGATCTTTTAGGCCTTGGGGATGACTACCCATCCTGGTTAGGGGCGGATAGTACGAATCCTTACAACTTGGAGACCAAAGGTGAATGGAAAGTGTTAGGATGATGATTTGTTGGAATTTTGTTTGTGAATGGTGTTGATCCTTTTAGGTCTTGGGGATGACTACCCATCCTTGGCAGGGACGTGTAGTACAAATCCTTACAACTTTGGGAACCAACTATGATTGGGATTTGGTAGTGGTGAAAACCACTGTATATGGAGGTGAATGGATAGGAAAGAGCTTGTCCTTTTGTCAATTCTCAGCATTCTGGAACCATTCGCATGGGGGGATGAGCAAGATAACCGTTTCACTTATGGTGACCTGGATTACTGCATAGGTTTCATCTTTCGTTCACACAACTTGGGAATTTTTATGTGTTTTAATTTGTGTTGGGATGTTACGTAACAAGGTGTATTTCAAGTGTAACTCTACCTTCGTAAAATCTGTCTGACTTGATACATTACATGGCTAAAGAGCAAAATGATGACTGAATCACGAAAACTCTTGATACATTAAAAGACCACTGACTCTAGTGTGGTAAAAAGCAATGCATGGTGTTTTTGTTGTTTTTGTAAAATGGAACAGTGTGGAACAAGATGGACTAGCAGAGCAATTACAGCCTATGGTGCCTTTGACCTGTACGACCACAAATATGCAATGTATGGATGCAATGCTTTAATGCAGCTACATATTTTTGTATTTTTGATGGATTGATTTTTGTGAATATGAAGATGAGGTGCGAGAAGAGCTCTCTATTGATGAATTTGAGTATGCCTAGAAATGAGATGCAAAATTTTTGTTGTTTTTGATGATTTTTGTTGTTTTTGAATTTTCTTGATTTTTGACCAAGCGATTGTGGAAATCCTTGGAGCATTTTGGGATTGACCAAGCGATTTTAAGGATCCTTGGAGCATTTTGGGATTGACCAAGCGATTTTAAGAATCCTTGGAGCATTTTTGGGATTGACCAAGCGATTTTAGAATCCTTGGAGCATTTTGGGATTGACCAAGCGATTTTAGAATCCTTGGAGCATTTTGGGATTGACCAAGCGATTTTAGAGATCCTTGGAGCATTTTTGGGATTGACCAAGTGATTGCGATAATCCTTGGAGCTTTTGGGGTGACCAAGTGATTGCGATAATCCTTGGAGCATTTTGGGTGACCAAGTGATTGCGATAATCCTTGGAGCTTTTGGGGTTGACCAAGTGATTGCGATAATCCTTGGAGCATTTTGGGGTGACCAAGCGATTGCGAGAATCCTTGGAGCTTTTTGGGTTTGGACTATGGCTCTTCAGGGGATAGAGGTACCCCCAGCTTGATGGTCTTTGCGCTCCGGATCTGGCTCTGGAGGGATTGGCACGAATGGATCGGCCCTATGCACGGATATGAGGACAGGGTCTACCCTCGATACTGATGTTGCTATGAGGTCTCTGGGCTGAAATTGATCTTTGTGTGCCCAAAGTGGCGGATGTAATGCTTGGTCCCACTGTGGTGGGTTAACGTGCCACTCATGCCCTAGTATTATGTTTATCTGTTGACATGCTTCATCGATATTTATAGGATGTCGATGTTGTCGCATGTGATTGTTGTGGGCTATCTCTGTTTTATCCTCACCTTCGACCAGTGAGTACAGCTCATCAGAATCTAGAGATTCCGAGACATGGAGGACTGCATCATCAGGTAGCCCTATGGTTAAAGTTTGATCCTCTTCGAAAGGAGCCTCATGTAAGTTGGGCCTTGGGAGCTCCAAAATCTTGGTCTCTACCGACTCTAAGTGCTCTAGTGCTTTGCATGTATCGGGAGATTTGAGCTCCTCCTCTTTGGTTGGTTCTTGTTGAGGAACTTGGGGCCTATGGAGGGGTGGCCAGATAGCACCCCCCATGCCTTGGTAGGGCGAGTTCATCCCACTCTTCTTCTCGCTCGATTCCTTAGAGGCTTCTTGATGAATTTCTAAGGGTGGCTCATAAACCCGGGTGGATGTCCGAGGAAGGCACCCATCATTGGTTATAGGAGCGGCCTCCCGCTCATGTCTAGGAGGCGTCGGGGTGGTGCTTCAGGAATCGGGAGAGTAGCCTCCCGCTCCTGTCTAGGAGGTGTTGGGGGTAGCGTTTGATGAGGTTGCGATGACCTGTCTCGCCCCCATGGGTTGTGCCCCTCAAAATGTTTTGTCTTATGCGTGTGAGGGGTTGGAGTCCTCTCCTGCATAGTGTGTTGGAACAACTCATCCTTCTAGTGCTGAAGGTGCTCTTTATTTAGAAGATACCATTGCTCTAACTATTGTCGTTCTAGCTCAAGTTGCGTGAGTTGCATCCGATGTGCGAAATGCTTGACAGATTCTAAGATAGTTGGTCTCACCGCCTCATGTCTAGAAGGCCTAGATGCCTCTCCTAGATATCTATCTCGGTCATAGTGATCCAAGATCTCTATAGGCAGCCTCCCTCTGTTGGGGGTAGCGGCATTCCCCCGAGGCTCTGGCCTCAGTGAGTGGTCCTGATAGATAGCAGGTGCAGAGGCGTCTTGCTCTCACGATGTATATTGCTCTTGAGGAAGGTAAGGGTCTTCCTCATACCCCCTTTCATAAGTGAAAGAGGGACGGGTGGAGTTGGCTCGCCCTGCCTGAAGAGCCTTGTGCTCTGGAGGAACCTTGCTCTCTAGATTTGTCCTTGTAGTCTTGACAACTAGAGGGGGTGAAGGAGGGATAGTGTAATGATGTGGTTCCTCCCGTTGAACCCTATGTTGACCTAGCGCTTCATCGCGCGGTGACCGCTCATAGCGAGCATCTAAGGGAGCTCTCCTATGACTATACCCCTCATGGAAGGGTGTGTGCTGAGTGCTATGCTGAATAGGAGTGCTCCTCAAAGAGGTGCCCCTATAGTCCCATTTCGTTGGGGCATGGAGGGGACTGCCTTGTGTGTCAGGCCGCCAAGGTGGTATGACCAAATCCTTGGGGCTATACCGGAGGTGACTTGTGCCTCCTCTTTGTGCACCTTCCGTAGCGTCCGCCCTTGATTGGGCTTGGCTACGGGTGCACACCATTGTGGTGCTTCTCTACTAGCTAAGCAGATTTTTATCTCATTTATGATGATTTTTCTTTTTGTTTACACTAAGCAGAAATGAACACACACATACACAAACCGTGATTATCTCTTTTAAGGATTAATAGTGTGTCCTAAACTGGTTTAGTGCATTTTGATGTTTTGTTTTGTTTTTGCAAGTTTTGAAGAACGTTTAAATGCATAATGTTGGCTCATATGACTCCCATAAATGGTCGCCCCTTCAATATACCATTGCCGGACCGATATACCAACCTCTCTATATACCCGCCCTTACGAGAGGGAAACTATAGGTACGTGAGAGCAGATGGTACGTGGAACATAGGCGGTACGAAAGGGGGATTGTCCTGTTAATGACACCTACCATAGAAGACTTATCCTCGCGTGCATGGGAATCACCCCAGCAACACTCGGTCGGCTTTCGTCAGGATTTACGCCTAACAACAGTGACAATCGAGGAAATGGATGCAAAGCTAAGCCAAGGTGGTGATGAACCCACCGTTGGTCTTGCTCAAGGGCTAGGGTCTTACGACCAGCTCCTTGGTTTAATTTACCACGTGATGTGTGTGGGGTTCATTTTATTTAATAAAAATGAAACAAGCATAAAAAAATTTCCCTAAGCAAGTAGAAAGTTGACAGAAAAAAATAGAAACAGAAAATAATAATTAAATAAATAAATAAAGCATGAAAATTGACGAACCTTACCTACCCTTCTTATGTGACCTTACCTTTTCTTCGAAACTTGTCGTCTTTCCGCCCAAATCGGCTTTTCTGATTCGCCAACAGTACCTGTTAAGCAAAAAACACGAAATTTTAATCAGTTTCTGAATCTTAAAAAAATAGGGGACAGGGTCCCACCGTGATCGCCACTGAAAGCATGAGATTCCGAAAAAATAAAACACTAATTACAATGAAAACAACTAGCTTGATGCATGAAATAACACGAATATAATCACATCAAAAGTGAGAGCACAGCCCTTTTTATTCATGTGGTTCCAACTCGGTTACAATACGTCTCCTCCCTTTTCAAGGGCTGGGAGAGTTAGCATGTTTCCATTACAACAAATGAATAGTGATCTTCTTTTCCGCATGCCCACATTTGAAATGGGCGGGCCCAAGTGTTGCCGCCGCTTATGTCGATGAATCCTTGCTCCTTGCTGTTCTTCCTGCGTTCAAAGAAATAGCAAACCGTTTAGTAGCACCTGTAACAAGAAAATAGAACGTAATGCAAGATAACATGCAATTGAAAATGTAATGCAGGTGTAGAACGTCTAAAGTGTGATATGAGATATATTCGCTAAACTATTTAACAGTTTAAAACGTAATGCAAAATATATTCGTAATGACTAGTCTCTGCTGTCGAGCATCACCAAAAAGCTGCTGCCTGCAACTAATTGCTACATATATACGACAAACTAATCGCTACAACCTGCTATTCTGATAGAGAACCAAACATATACATAGACATGATATATTCGATAACTGTCTTATGATATATATATTCGAACACTGTTGATTGCAAGATATATTCGAACATAAAAATGTAAACTATTTAAATACTATTAATTTGTAGGATATATTCGAAAATAGCATAAATTAAATTAAAACTAAGAACGTACGTGGGGTGCCCAAGCGGGCCGCCCCCGTTAAAACTCGACTTTGACGCCAATCCACTAGGAATGGGCCCAAAATCTAAGATAATGTGGTGTCGGCAAATTGATGGTTTACTGTGTCCAATGTCGGATCTGAAGGTTCGGATCCACCTTCTAACAACCACCAATAACCTCCCTTGCGAAAGAGATTACAGATGTGCAAAGAATGAATTCGAAAGGAATGCAATCGGGTCTCTGGTTTTGCAGCACTTCGTTGCGTTAAGAAAATGCTTGTTAACCTCCTTTTTGGGTGGGAAAGTCCGCCATTTTATAGACCCACGGGGTCTCTTTGGAAGGGGCACGTAGGGATGCCACATGGCGGCCATGCCTTCTCAAAAGGGAGGAGACTCCGCCTTGACTAGGGCTTACATGACTGCCCTTGTGACAGTCCGCTAACTGCCAATCTGCCCACCTACGCGCGCATGCACAGCAGGCGGCAATAACTGACTGTCCTCGGCTGCCACTTGTTGAATGTCTACTTTGATGGCTTTAACGACACTTTTGAATGCTTGACTTCTGCCTTTGATTGATTAAATTCACCTTTGATTGATTGAATGTCTACTCGAGTATTTTAATGTCCGCCTTTGAGCAAATGTGAAGTTCATCGCGATATCACGACGTCACGATATCGCGACACTTCGGGTGAGGCTCCCCTTTGGGCCTTAGGTGTCATGATTTTGTGATGTCGCGAAATCGCGACACCCTCGGCCAAAGCTCCCTTTTGGGCCTTAGGTGTCATGATTTCGCGACGTCGTGAAATCGTGACACCCTCGGCCAAAGCTCCCTTTTGGGCCTTAGGTGTCACGATTTCACGACGTCGTGAAATCGCGACACCCTCGGCCAAAGCTCCCCTTTGGGCCTTAGGTGTCACGATTTCGTGACGTCGCAAAATCGTGACACCCTCGGCCAAGGCTCCCCTTTGGGCCTTAGGTGTCACGATTTTGCGACGTCGCGAAATCGTGACACCCTCGGCCAAAGCTCCCCTTTGGGCCTTAGGTGTCACGATTTCATGACGTCGCGAAATCGCGACACCCTTGGCCAAGGCTCCCCTTTGGGCCTTAGGTGTCACGATTTCGTGACGTCGCGATTTCGCGACACCCTCGGCCAAGGTTCCCCTTTGCTTAAGGCTTGCTTGTAATTAAAGTTTGCTCTTGATTAAAGTTTGCTCTTGCTTAAGTTTGCTCTTGCTTAAGGCTTGCTTTGCTTAAGGCTTGCTTGCTTTTGCTTAAGGCTTGTTAAAATGACCAGCTTTTTTTTGTTTACTTTTCGACCTTCTAAACTGCTGTGTAAGTGGCTAGGACCACTGTTTGACCTCTGAGGGCTGCCCTGAAAGCTGTGTATGTCAATGCGATCAGTGTTTGTAGTCACTTAATCGGATTGGTGCTGTTTTGGTGTCTACAAGTTAAAAAAAAAAAAAATTTGAA